>DWJZ01005990.1:0-13458 GCA_018249125.1 Asbolis capucinus
ATACTTTACTTGTAAAAAATAAAACAACAATACTGAGATATATCTTATAATTTAATTCCACAATATCTTCAACAATCATACTTTTACAATTACAACGGAATACTGTACCTATTTTTATCAGTTACATACAAAAATCTTACATTTATTTTATAAAAGAATCATTTACCTTTCATTTCCTATTTAGGCATTCTAACATAGCAAAATTTGCATTAGGACACATAATCTGCCAGTTTACATGACTTTATGAAACTATAGACCATAGACGAATTAACCATCTTGCATAAAAGTATGCGAAACATAAAAAAAAAGATATTCTCTATGCATACATACCATTTTAACAGCATAGTCTGAAGAATATTACAATAAATAAAAAAAGTTGCTAAGTTTATGGTTGCTTGTGGATAGTATAATCAAATGGGGCAATCTTCTTATGCTGTCAATTAATATTAATACTTACCAAGGGGATAACTGAAATTATTATTAAGTATTTTAACTTTTTAATATCACTGATTAACGCTAAAATCTTTTTTATTCATACTTAAGTAGCAGGAAATAATAATTAAATAGATTGTTACAGAAACCATTTGCATATTGAATTGTATATCTTCACTTAAGTTCTAAAAACACATAGATATTGTTTTAGATTTTGATGCCATTTCCTAAAATATGTAGTATTTTAGAGATAGATGAAATAGCAACAATTGGTACTGACCATCAGTGACATTGCTTTATTAAACTGCTTGGTGTGGTCACATTTTTTATTTACTTGCTGTTGGATTTCAGGAGACATTATGACATTGATCTAAGTTTGCATTTGACACGTAAAAATACTTAAATTAGCTTACCTAAAATAGGATCAGATCTATACTTGGTGCATATTCAATTTGGATTTTATTTCCATACAAATTTGACAAGTTTGTATAGCAAAAATTCCAGATTGAATTTGTATGTAGTATAGAGTGCAATATGAGTTCAAAATTGTCTACACAGAAGTTGCAGAGTCACTATTATCAGGTTTTATTCCAGTTTCAGTCTTTGGTTCTTCTGAATTCTTTTCTTTAAAGGGAGTAACTTCTGTTTTATCTTCTACTGGTTCTTGAGGTGCTGTTTCATTACTTGTAGCTGGCATTTGAGGTAATTCAGAGTTAACATCTGTAATGGAATAGTTCTCAGACTGCAACATTGAAGGTGACTTCTCTTCTTTCTTGACTTGTTCTGGTTCTTCTGTTTTATCAGTCTCCATTTTAGTTGGTTCAGTTTCATCAATTTGTTCTTCAATACTCACAATTGCTTTAGGTGAATTGCTGCTTCCATCTGTATTATCACTAGAAGATGAACTTTCTTCACTAGATGAGGAAACCTCAGATACTTCTGTTACCACTTTGGCATCTGAATCTATTTCTTTATTTTCTGACTCTGGAATATTTTCATTTAATTTTGGTTTTTCTGTATCACATTTATCAACAGAGGTATCCTTTTCTTCAAGTTTAGTATCTTCTTTGCTAATATCCATGGAAATTTTGTCATCAATGCTAGTATCATTAATTTTTATTTCTGGGATTAACATTGGCTGGCTAACAGGTTCATCTGACTTCACATCGGTATCCATTTTATCAGTCTTTTCTAGTTCACTTGCAGTATCAACCTTCTGAATGTCGCTCGTAGATGGGACAGCATCAGATGTAAAATTACTTGCTTTTTGTTCAGATACTTTATCTTTGTCTGTTTCATCGGATTGCAATGGTGATGCAAATGTTTCTGCAGGTTTTTCTTCGGAAATGGTTACGAATGCCTGTTTAGCTCGTAAGCGAGCTTCTATTTCAGCTATTGAGTATGATTCTGATGAGCTTGGCTGGGGTTCTATAATTTGATCTTGTTCCTTTGTTTCTTTCCATGACATGTCTTCCATTTCAACATCTACGTTATATTCGGAATTATTATCAGAACCGTTGAGTATTGGCTCACCGTTTTCGGCATCAGTATGACGGTGGGTACCGGGTTCCCTAGTACTAACAACTAAAATGTTCTTTTCAATTGCTCTCATATACTTATCTACTCGGTTATACTGTTTACGAGGGTCTGTGAGTAGTTCACAAATTCTTTGTACTGTAAACGGTGCCGATGTGAACGAATCCAGCCTCTCCATAAGACTATTCTTCAATGTATCATAATTAAAAGGATCTACATTCGGGTAAGGTGGTATATCAATACCTGGAGAGGTTTCGTAGAATTCAGTTATCACATTAAGAAGCTTTTCTTTGAATAAACACTTAACCAAAGACCATTGGTACACGGGATCGCCGGTGCGTGCTACATACGCCAAATATTCGTTGAGTTCCTGTGGTATAGTTTTGGGTTTACGTTTCGAGAAATCTTCCAAAAAATGAAATACTTCTTCAGCATTATCCATTGTCACGTGTGAAACAAAAATTCGAGAGTAATGTAACACAAACGGTCGAAGCAAAGCAATTGTAAGAAACTTGGCAATCAAGAAATGACAGCCAAACTATTTTATGTCAAGGATGACAATAATATTGACAATTGACAAGATACAGACTTGGGGTCTATGCCCCACAACTCTAAAGCATAGGACTGTCTTTGGTTTCGCAGCATCAATATACTTGTCGATTTGCTTTGTGCCGTGTTTGTGCCAAATGAGTTAATGAATACGCCTTTATTTAGAAGGCCTTAAATGATTCTTGACGGTTTTTGAGAATTACAACAGCAATAAAATAATAAAAACTGAGTTCTGTATCACAAATTGTATTTTGTTTTGACAGTAATAGAATTTGACTTTGACAAGGAATAACGAGAAGCAACAAAAAGAAAATTGTGACTGAAAATAATTAACATAAATTTTGTTCAGCTTTACTTGTTAAATAAAAAAATTCAGTGAACGTACACTTATTTAAGTCAACTCAATAAATCTCAACATGAACTGCATCTTGAGACGAACCATTTTCCCCGTTTTCAATAATACTTTTCTGTTATCATCACGAACCTTTGCAGAAGTAGGAATAAATGAAAAAATTTACAAAATAGTAAAAAATAACAAGGTTGTAGTGTTTATGAAGGGTATTCCTGATGCGCCAAGATGCGGTTTCAGCAACGCGGTTGTGCAAATCATGCGAATGCATGCCGTTCCTTACGAAAGTTACGATGTGCTATCTGATGAAAATCTCAGACAAGGTTAGCTTTTATTTGTATTTCAGCCCACATGGTCTATTTATAAGGGCCCCCCATTTATATTACATTTGTGCTCTATCTTATCTACTCAGTGTATTTCTTGGTGTAGTTTTTAATACTGTGTTTGACAGGGTATCAGATTACAATTAAATAATAATTATTTTTTTTACATACCTAAAGAATGTAATTGTATATTTCCATAAATTTCTCATCAGAATGGTCCGCTCATAATGCGTAGAAACTCAGTTTTCAAGAAATTCAGTCCACGGGATCGTAAACCATACCAAAGTGACTGCTTGACATTTTTGTTTAGATTACTACACACTACCATATTTTCAACAGGTATTAAGGACTACTCAAACTGGCCTACAATACCACAGGTTTTTATAAATGGTGAGTTTGTTGGAGGTTGTGACATAATGCTGCAGATGCATCAGTCAGGGGAGCTAGTAGAAGAATTAAAGAAAGTTGGCATTAAAAGTGCGTTACTCACTGCTGAAGAATCAAAGAAACAAGAAAAGTGATATAAACAACATCTGTACTCATATATTGATTTGTTTGATCCTAGTTCTCTATATAGCTACTTTTATAATTCTTTTATGTTCCATAAGGCGCCTGCATTATGTACATTTTGGTGGATATAATTGTGGTAGGTTTACAAATTTCTCATTGCTGAGAATGTTGTGTATATATATATTACTTGTTCTTACAAAAAAAGTATTGGCAAACTTTGTTAATTATCTAATTAAATGATATTTGTGATATATCCAATGGTCATACAGATAGTGAGATTCACAAAACTATGGACACTAAAAAATCTATGTTTATATCAAGGCTGCTCAACTCTAGGCCTGTGGTTAATGGTGTGGCCTGCAAGTGGACTTAAAATCGCCTGCCCAAGCAAGTTTTTAGAAGTCTTGTGAGTAATTTTTAGTGTTCTGTAGTAAATATATAATTTCTTAATTTGTCCCGTCTGTGAAATAGGTTGAGCAGCCCTGCGTTAGATGAATATTTACCAATTATGACCAAGAAATTGTATATAATGCCTGACTTTGCTGACCAAAATATCTGATTTAGACAATGCACTTTTTCAAAATATAGTGTAAACTCCTTATAACATTATTCTTTATAATGATAAACTCCCTATAAAGTAGAAGTGGGCACAACTTGGTTGGATTATGTAAAAACTCATATTTTGTTCATTCACTCCATATAACAATAACTTTCTATAAAGATAAAAAATGCACAGTCCCTTGAGTTTTGTTATAAAGTGTTTATACTGTACTTGGAAAAAAGTATGTAAAATTTTAATTTCTTCATTATACTGACACTGCATTGTTGATCAGCTTGTACATTAGATATGCATTCGTACCAACAATCTATAACTCACTGTCACATTAGTGGTACATAAAATATATTAAAATATTTGTTGTGAATAGTTTTAGCTATTTATTTAAATAAATGTTGGACATGAATAAGTATATTGTGTTATTTTTAAATCTTGTAATACTAGCAATTTTAATATATATATGTAATCCAGTTTTAGCAATCAATTCTAGGGTCCAGCAAATTATTTGAGTTTTTTGGATAAGGAATTGTTTTTAATCAAAAAAAAGTTTTCGAAAGTCATATGATTATTTCATAAAATTACTATTTAACTATACTAATATTATAAAGAAGAAAGATTTGATTGTTTAAGAAGGATAGGCTCCAAAGTACTGGAATGATTTGAAATTCCTTCTTTATTTGATTCCTACTGTTCATCTGGATGGATAAAAATGTATAAAATAAATGATTAAAACATATATATAAAATATTTTCGAAAACGTTAGGTATCCATAGGATAATTTTGATACTATAAACTAGTGTTTAAAAAAGTATCCTTATATTGCTTAGGCTGTGGCAATTATTGTCAATAGAGTAAAGTAGTGTAGTGCTTTTAATGAGGACATCAATATCTACAAATAAGGCCACGATACCATATGTATAACTATACCAGTTATGTCACAATAACTATTTTTTTCCAAGGTGTGAAAAAAACATCCTTATGCTGCATACATGGCGGAAATTATTAACAATACAGCAAAGTTTTAAAGTTATAGTTTTAAAGTGGACTTCAGTATCTATAATTTAATCCACTACACCATAGGTATGGCTACTGTTACAGTTATGTCACAATAACAATTTTTTGTGGTGAAGCCAAGCAAAGGCTGTTTCTAGGTATAAATAAAAGACACATAATGTTTAAGAGCTCTTTATTAAATTAGCTGTACATTCGAGTTAGTATACTTTTTTGGGCACATAATTCATTCTTATTCTACATACCTCCTCCTCATTAAAATAGTTGGATTAACAACACAGTCATTATTATAAGACAAAAATATGGCAGATCATTTATTTTGAGTACTCATTTAAAAATACTCACACAAACGATTAACATATAAAAATGACGTTTAGATAAATAAATATTTGCAGGCAAGTTATGGCAATCTATGGTATAAATAATTTGTGTGACTTCCCTGCAGTATTTATGGTCATGTTTATCGACTTAGATAATATGATTCCTACCATCAAAGTACAATAATTACTAATGGCAGTAATTAAAAATTGAACTTGTATAAATAATGTTTGCTTAAAAATAAAAAAAAATAACAAAAAACATTCTCACAATTTGAATGAGTCTTATTTTGGTGTCACATATTAGTCAAGCCTAACATTAGCACCATTTAACTTACAAATAAACGTTTTGTGACTTCCCTGACAATTTCGTACAAAAGATAAAAATACCTAACACTAATATATAAATAGATTTAAAATTTAAACATACAAATGTTTTCTCTCATTTGAGCCAAAACTTTACTGAGGATATATTAGGGAGAAGAATTTGTCGGTATGAAAATTAATGGCGTTTTTTGGTTTTAAAATTGCACATATTTAAATATAGAACTGCATCGATCTCACAAAAATTTCTTGCATTTAGTTTGACCTTATTAGGGCTTGTTTATACGATGAAGGTCAAAATAAAGGAAATAATTTTTGGGACATTACGTAGATATAACGCAGAGTTCCTGATGGTGTGGTGTCTGCGACGATGTGAGCCTTCTTGGGTTCAGCTGGCCTTCGCTGTCCCCTGTAGTCATGATGTGCAGATGATGTCCGATGATAACACCTGTGTCTAATTGAAATGCAGTTAAGATAAGTTTAAAAATAGATGTTTAGTTGTAATATGAAGTTGAAAATGCAAAAAAAAAATCCCCAATAGAGGTAATTCCTTGATCAGTAATACAATAAATGATCAAATTCAGTATTGAACTTATTACAAGAATTTATAAAATTATAAGAATATCTCAAACTACAATACTTGCTCAAGTTTTATAAATTTATCAAATTAGAAGAATTGATCAAACTACGAGTATTGAACAAACTACAAGAATTGAATACAATGCAAGAATTGATCAATTTACAAAAATTCATGATTAGTTTACAAGAATTTTAAATTACAATCTAATTATAAGAATACATCATATTGCAAAAAGTGATCAAACTACAAGCATTGATAAAATTATAGCAATCTATCAAATTACAAGAACAGATTCAAATTCAACAATTTGCTCATAAGAATTAAGATGGACTGAATTGTCTGATAAGAAAGAAGTAGTACCTACGCTTACCATGGGAGCGGTTTAAAAACCAGTCGCATCAACCAGATGATGATCAGGAGGGGCAGTAGCCGTTATACCAACGTGGACATACCTAGAGGTCGGTCTCGCCGTAGAGCGCGGTGGAGAAGGCCATGTAGTCGAGCGCGCCGGGCGGCGCGTTGTGTCCGCGGTAGGGCGGCATGCGCGCCACGCAGTACTCCGCCTGGTCTGGCGGCAGCTCACGACGGAGTTCCTCCGCTGTTATGTACGGCTGGAATGGTTGTGTATTGTTAGAAAAATGTACAAATATATATAAAAACAAGATTTATGTAGTTATCTGTGAATTGCAAACTCCATCTGATGAAAGTTCAAGTTTATTCAACAATGAATGTAAAGTTTATTGCGTCGATTCTTTGAAAAATCGAGTTGTTAAATCGAAGATTTGATTAAATGCATACACGAAAAATGAATGATATTTTGGACTCCGCTTGTCTGTTGCTTCCACGTTTAGAGTAAAACGGTAGTCCGTGAAAAATACGAAAGAAATTGAAGAGAAAGAATAAATAAATAGTTACCTTGTCACCAGCCAGGATCCTAAAGCTATCGATGACCTGCTCGGCGGTGTCTGTGTCGGTGGACTCCCTCGTCATGAAGTCCAGGAACGCATCGAACGACACGTAGCCTGGAAACATTTTATTCAAATAAAGTATACTTATGTTTATTACAGACAGACAACGACAAACAGATTAATAAATGAGTACTAAATTTAATTACGCAGTGATACCATAATGGTTTGAAAATTGGTCTCTACAGGAAGTCCTGTATTCAAAGCTTGGATCCACCTCTAATTTAGCAGTATTTGTGAGTAATAGAAGTTAATTATGACTTATGTCGGTAATGGAAATAATTTTGAGAACTTCTACGAGTTCTCCATAACGTTCTCGAAGTAGTAACCATTCTGCACTTGTCCAGCGTGGTCTACTTGGTCTAGACCCCTCACATTATGAGACTCGAACCCAGCAGTGGAACAGTTATGGTTGGTATAATGAGATGTACGTACCAGTGTTGTTGGGATCGACGACAGCGAGGATGCGCTGGAAGTCCAGCTCTCCCTGGCGGTCCTTGCCGATGCTGTAGCCCAGAGACACCAGGCATGACTTCAGTTCCTCAGGAGCCAGGCGGCCTACAGACAAACATACATTTTTTTAAATAAATATAATGTCATTTCAATATCAAATATTTCAGTTTCAGTTACGTATATTTCAGTTAGTGTTAGCGGGCCGATTCTTATTTACCAAGTAATTACAAAGTCGGTCAAGCTTAGAAATTATTAGATAGAAGTCCAGCAGGAATTTGGAATTCACATTTATTTTAACTGCAGTTTGATACGACTTCAACTCTGCTTTTACTCCATACAGAGTTCGTGAAAAGGGGTTGAGTGAAAGCATATTTCCCAAACAAATCGAGAGCAGGTATTTTGAGAAATAAAATTAACATATATAAATATATAGAAAATATTAAAATATATTTTCAGTAGGGAACTATGATAATAATGTTTTCTTTATTGGTCCCGGTAGTGTTGGCCCCTGGCCAGTTGTCTGGTGACCCTCAGAAATGCCAACCAGTGCCAGGTGGACTTTGAAACTAATATATTTTAATGTTTTGTTAACCGAACCTGACTGCTACATCGAAGGTCGTGAGTTCGGTTCCCACTCAGGTCAAACTTTTCTGTGATGAGCAGGAATGTTTGTTCTATGTGTCTGAGTGTAAATATGTATGTAAGTATATATTAAAAAATATATAAGTATGTTTATCAGTTGTCTGATCACAATAGTACAAGCTAAAGCTTAGTTTGAGGTCAGATGGCCGAGTGTGAGTTGTCCAAACATATTTATTATTTTTAATTATAACGTTACGTTCATTTTATTTCTTAATTGGACTTTGTATACCGGTATTTGTTAATTGATATTTGTATACCGGTTCTCAATAACCGGTACCCACCTGTGCGGTTCTTGTCGAAGTGGTTGAAGGAAGCGCGGAACTCAGTGAGCTGCTCCTGTGTGATGCCCTTGGAGTCGCGAGTCAGGATCTGGTTCTCCACCTCGTTGATGGTGCGGTTGATGGACGTCAGCAGCTGCTCCCAGCCCACGCGGAGTGTCTCCATTGTGTATTGGGAATATCTGTGGTTATAGATACAGGAAATAATGTTAATTTTGTTGTCAAGTAAACTGTCCTAGTTTTACCTGCTGTACCGACTATAAAACTGTTTAGTACCCCACTAAAGAAGGTATTTCAGTTCAAATACCTTGGGCATGTGATAACCTTTGACCTGAAAGACGACGCAGACGTACAGAGGGAACGCAGGGCATTGTCTGTTAGGGCAAACATGATTGCACGAAGGTTTGCTCGTTGTAGTGTCCCATTAACCATTGTCGTATGGTTCATGTACTGACAAATCGGGCTTGTCAGAGGGATGGTGTGTAGGTGTAGTTACTAAAATTAGATGTTAAGGTTTTTGTATTTACTGACACTATATGATCCCATGATGAAGCGGTAATAGTCTAGTAGTTAAGAATTCAGCCTTATACTCGGGGGGTTCGGGTTCGAATCTCAGGGCGCGCACTTCTGCCTTTTCGGAGTTATATGCGTTTTAAGCATTTAAATGTCACTCGCTATAACGGTGAAGGAAAACATCATGAGGAAACCTGCATGCCGGGGAGTTCGCAAAAATCAAAAGTGTGTGAAGTCAGCCAATCCGCACTTGACCAGCGTGGTGGACTATGGCCGTAACCTTCTGATTCAGAGAAGAGACCCGTGCTCATTAGTGGGCCGGGATAGGTTGAGATGATGATGCTATGTTATGGGTATACAGTATATATGTGCAAAAACATATATCATGAGCACGTACAGCATAGAAAGTTAAATAGAGTTGAACCCAGAACCTCCATTCAAGATTCCAACGTTCAAACCACTACGCTATCACTCTAACGGCAAACACTGTAACGGCAAATACTGGTGAAATTGTAATATAATCTTTACCTATATAAGACCTAAGGGTTGGTAATATCACGAGCTGAGAATGTCAACTCGTGTTGCGCTCTACTGGGCGGCCAGTGTTATTTTTAGCTCGCCCTGGGACTCTGGTTTCTATATCACTAATGAAAAACTCGCTGAGAATTTTCTCTGGAAATTTATTTAATATACTTAGAACATATGAACTAAATCTAGGACTAACAAGCGATGTTGTGACTACATAAGTAAACTAACACAATCAACTATCTATCTCCGTGTCAAATTTCCTTCAGATCTGTTCAGCAGGTTTTACAGGAAACATCCATACAATCAAAAAAATTCCTATTAGTACAACAGAATAGGAAGTAAAATTTCTTCATTAAAACATTCTTCATTGGTATGGTAATATTGACAGTACAATCGTTTTAATTTTGGTCTTTCGGGAAGTTCTCTGTTCAAATTCTGTATCAATAAATATTTAAATTTATGTGCGTGAGGAGATCTGTACTCCTGAGAGTTTCTCGTTCTTGAAGGCTGTAGGGCGGGCGGAAGGATTACTATCTTTTGAAGCCCGTCTGGCTTGCTTCCTTGAACGACGCCAAGCGCTCCGTCGTGTTCCGGCTGAGGGCTTGAGAGCCAGTTTTTCTCTTTTTCCGGTCTTCAGTCATCTTCCTTTCTCATTCTTCTTCTGTCACCCGTCCTGAAGCGATATGTTCTTGGTGTATCTGGAGTCAGTTGGTGTTTAAAAGATGTATTTGCCTGGTTTTTTTATCTTTTCTGCTCGCGTGGGTTCTATCATTTCCTTCCTGGCAATGCGTTAATAACACAGTTTGGTGTTGTTAATGTCCATAGGCGATGGTAGTCAGTTACCATCAGGTGATTCGTCTCGTTTACCTGTTTATAACTTGACACTACTACCACCTTTTACCAAAGTCGGCCATTGCCGCTTAACTTTGCCGAACACGTACAATCGACACAAGTCAGTTGATCCCCCTCAATTAACTAACAGAACATTCGTTAACAATAATTAAAATAAATGAAATTAACTCCGAAGTTAATTAGTAACAGGCTAGTTATGAAATTACAGTTAAATTGGGTGTACATTGTTTCTGTTTCGCAAGCTATGGCACTATGAAGAGCCAGATATTTCCTAATTGGAATAAATTCTCGTTCCATCGAAACTTTGCATAGTGTTATGTAACTAGAAATGCTAATGGATTCCGCTTTATTCGATAACTGCGTCATTGTTACCATTCTAGAATTTTCTTATACTTTTTTTGTCGCAGAGACATTTTCCCACGCAATATACGTAAGCTTATTAACACCCGTGAACATACGCGCGACTGATTGGTCAGGCCAAAGTGAAGAATGATAAATTTACTGTGGGCCACTAATACTTTCTGGTTAATTACTCTCAGGACTTGCGTATTCAAAGAGTTTTACAAACATACTTTTTGAGGCCGGTTGGTCTAGTGGTTAGTGAACCTGACTGGTAGACCCAGGGCAAACTTTTCTGTGATGAACAGGAATGTTTGTTCTGTGAGTCTGGATATATAAATATCTTAATAAAATATTTTAAAATATGAATGTATGTTTATCAGTTGTCTGATTACCATAGTACATGGTCAGATGGCCGTATAAGTTGTCCAAAGATAAAATCTCAGTGTATTATATCAAAATACATATATAATATATGTATTTTGATACTTGTTAATGAATGTGAAAAAATAAATTTTAGTTTAAGGATTTAAATACAGATTAAATTAGACAAAATTCAAGAAAATACACGAATTACTTTGATTTGTCTAAATTATTATAAATTAAATTAAAATTCAACAGAATACCATGAATTTAATATTTGATCATTATTTTATTATGATGCAATAACTTCGAGTATTTTTAACAAACTTTTTTTAACTTGCAGTGTATGTTTGTATATCAGTATGTTAGTATATTTGTTTTGTACGGGTCAAATCTTCCAACCTTAAATAGACCCACTTCCTCTTCCAAAACAACGGAGCTGGAATTTTGCATACTCCTGCAGTTTCGATGGTAATGCATTTTTATGACAAGCGTGACCTGATACTTAGTTCAGGATTGGCTCCAGACGAGGGAACTCCACAACGGTTAACAAGTAAAGTTATTAAATTTTGTGTTTCTTTTATTATGGATCTGTAATTAAAGCTTGTTTTTTATAAAGTGTTTAATATTTTTAATAAACCTTGTATAAAAACACAATAGGAGTATCAAAATCAAGTTAGGTATTCCATCCGTCTTCTCCCGTCTCAAAGTGTTGCCAACACAAAAATTATCGCTTCAGCTTTCATTACACCGAGTTTATCTACTGACGTGTCGCTTTCATATAAACCAACGAGCAAAATATTCGTCGTTTAAATTTTTTGTTCACGAAGAATCTAAAATATTATCACTTCCTTTACTGCGTCATATTCTCCAAAGTTGAGTAACATCAACCATCTTTACGGAGAAAACAGTTCCTTACATCTTAACACGACCCAAAATATGCAAAGAGTATACGTAGGAGTTACTATGATATGAGAATATTTTATCTAAACTAGTCCCACATAAAATAACAAGTAGGTACTTATAGGGTTGCCAACTTTTTACTAAAAATATATTATTTTTAGGTCGGAGATGGATTTTTTTTACATATCATAAGTTAATGCTTAAGAGGCAATGTAGTCTTAGATAGTATATTCTTAACTTAGAAAAAACTTATTCACTCTTGTTTTGAAGGGAAATAAACAGTATTAAAAAAATTAACAGTTTTAAAATCTCTTTTTTAATTAAAGATATGTTTTTAGTGCTTCTTACAGAATTTATTAATCAATAAAATGTTGATGAAAACTGATTTTTTTTCAACAGTAAAAAGTATAATTTCGTCAAAAATATTATAATATTGTTCTTTGTTGGCAACCCTAGGTAATTACTGTGCGCATACAAGTTGGTGCTGTAAATCACTTATAACAAGCTGGAGCTTTTGAAACGCCTCGGTACGTCTTTATCTATTGAAAGCTAGCTGCCGCCTTCCGCTTCACCCGTCTGTTAATAAGTTGCCTATGTGTTATTCTAGACCACGGGTAGGTAACGTTTTTGATATGTGGGCCACAATTGTTATAATGATAAATGGTGCGGGCCACATGTTAAGTGTTTAGGAAGATCACAAGAAACGCCATGTTGCATCGTCTTCGTCTTAGATGATAGTGTATCAGCATGTAGTTATAGTGACATCACTGTAATAATTAGACATAATTATGAAATCGTAAACTTATTTGTGGATATTAATGCCCTCTAAAATACTGTAGTACATCTCTTTGCTCTATTCTCTATAACTTACGCAGCGTACGCGATATAAGGATATTTTTGATATCTTTCTGTAACTTTTTTGAAAATATTTTATAGAATATGTTCATCAGGGAAAATTAAAAATTCTAATAGTAAAGAGATTTGCAAATCGGTCCGGTAGATTCGGAGCCTATTCGCTTCAAATAAATCAAATCTTTACAATCTATATCTATACTAATAATAAACCTGTAACGGGGTCAATTCTGTACATTAATTATTTTTTAATTTAATAATTTTGATGCATAAAAGCTTTGTT
>DWJZ01005991.1:0-13458 GCA_018249125.1 Asbolis capucinus
AAGGTTAAGGCCATAGTCCACCACGCTGGCCAAGTGCGGATTGGCAGACTTCACACGCCTTTGAGTTTTGCAAACTCCCCGACATGCAGGTTTCCTCACGATGTTTTCCTTCACCGTTATAACGAGTGACATTTAAACGCTTACAACGCACATAACTCCCAAAAGTCAGAAGTGTGCGCCCTGGGATTCGAACCCGGACCTCCCGAGTACTAGACCGAATACTTAACCACTAGGCTATCACCGCGCACGTCGCGAAATATAACTTCTAAAATCAGTGAGAAAGTATTACATTGCGTTGATAACTGTTGATGTTTGATGTTGTTTAACTGAAATAATTAGAATGCTGGGGGGTAGATTAAAAAAAATAGGTTTATAAGTAGGTATGTATAAAAAAAAAAAACAAAAAATTATGTTCCAAAACAAAAATTCTTAATAGTACCGACCTTATTACATAACAGTATAAAAAAGATCTATTCGCAGACCTATCAAATAGACACAATTTTATAAAAATCAGCCAAGCCGCTTCAGAGGTATTCGACCACAAACACTGACATTAGATTTCATATATTAGACTAGGGTCCGCCCGCGGCTTGACGTGGTACCAATGTTGATGAAAAGTTGCCCATGTCACAGACCATCTATCGCCATATAAAAAAACATGCCGATCCGTCGCTCCGTGTCGACTAGAAAATCGGATACATACAAACACACTTTCACATTTATAATATTAATACGGAGTATATAAAAATACTACTTAAATAATCCTATCACGTATTATAGTTATACAAACTTGTCTGGAATAAATTCCAATATTGTATGGAGTAAATTCCAGATCGAATATGCATTACGTATATTTCTTTAATTATTTAGATTATGTTGCAAATTTTGTACCTAAAACGGTTAGACATAGTATTAAAAACCATAAAAAACTTCACAAAACGCAGTACTGTTTAAAAACTTTTATTTATATTTAGTACTAGCTGTGCCCTTCGGTTTTATTCGTGTTAATTTGAGGAAAAAATGGCCGCCTCCTTCGGTTTCACTTTAAGGAAAAAATGGCCGCCTTGTCGGTCGAATATAAACGGTTATAATAAGTTAAGCTGAAAAGATAGACTTAAGCTATTTTATACTTTTTGCAGAACTTTTAAAGGCCAAAACTTTAAGAAAAAACTTTTTGAAAGGCCGGTTGGTCTAGTGGTTAATGAACTACTACACCGAAGGGCGTGGGTTCGATTTCTACGCTTCCCAAACTTTTTTGTGATGAGCAGAAATGATTATTGTAGTTGTCTGGGTGTAAATATCTATATAAGTATGTATATCAGTTGTCTGATCACCATAGTACAAGCTAATGCTTAGTTTGGGCTCAGATGGCTAAGTGTGAGTTGTCCAAAGATATTTATTTTTATTGTTTTATTTTTCTCCGTTTTTATAACATTTTTTTTATAATTCAGCTATTGTCGTAGCATGATGTTACATAGCCTAAAAAGTTACTCGGTAAATGAACTATCTAACACAAAAATATTTTTTCAATTCGGACCAGTAATTCCAGAGATATGCGCGTTCATACAAACAAAACATTAAACTCTTTCGCTTTACAATATTAGTACAGATTCACTTAAAATAAATATCAAAAAAGTTACTGACGTAACTGGACTGGACCTCTGAGAATTTCTTTAAGTCTGAGAATGACGAACGAATATCTTGTATTCATTCAAAGGTTATTTTTGTTAATTTTCTCTATTTCATTGTGTTTAGCTTGTATTATTGAAATTCAAAGCGGTAAGAATATTCCTGTGAGTTCCTCTATTGTTCCGTTTGTCCGTATTGTTTTGAATTCAGCACTGTCAAGTACAATAGATTCATATCTTAAATCAAGAAATTTCAATCCTGCAACTTTTATTTGATCATGTCAACCAATTCACACCGATATATCTTCAGATTTTATATTGCATATGTTTTCTTTTCCAGCTGCAGCATCAAAGAGTCTTCAAAGTATGAGGACATGTACAAGTTTCTGCCCGCGACTTCCCCCGCGTGATAGCTATTGGTAAAAAGTAACCTACATGTTATTTCAGATTTTATCTTTGTGTAAAATTTCATTCCGATCAGTTTAGTCGTTTTTGCGTAAAAGAATAACAAACATTAATTAATCCTCTTTAATTTCGTATTTATAATATAAGTGCGACTCCTTTGAGATATTTTAGATAAAAATCTATCTCTGTACCAAATTTCATTCATTTTCATTCGGTATTTTTTGCTTGAAAGAGTTACAAGCTTACATCTATTTATATGTTTTAGACTAATATCGTCACGGATACTATTTTGAGTCCAAACGGGTACTCACGATAAAAATCGTATCGATGTAGTATTATAAAAATATTACCCACGAGCTGTCTTTAAGTCTTGCCGTGACTACGACCCATGCAACTGGGTTGGTGTAGTAATATAAAAATATTTATCAAAAATATAAAAATAATTAAAAATATCCATCTATCCATTCTCACAAACTTTCGCATTAATACTAGTAGGGTCTATTTCTTCTTTTAATGAAATGACCGGAATCTTCGAAACTGCATTTTTATGTGATAAGCAAGTAAACGAGCGACGTGTCACCTGATAAGCGGAATTAAGCCAGTTCTTCGACACTTCTTACGTCCTGGTATCTTAGTCACACTGTTTCATACATAACTGTTACATAACTACATTGAACTATATAACTGACATATCAATTCGAAATTCTTACATAACATATGACGCTTTTGTCTTATCAACAAGCGACTGTGTCGATAACAAGTAGTTTAATCATAAGTTATCAGTTGCTCGGTGGTAAGATTATTATATTTTTGTGAAGACTGTGTGCTGGCTACCACTCTCTTGAAACTCTCTCTCTCTGCTTGAACCAGTCGCCAAACGATACATTGTGTTCCGGATAGGAGATTACGAGCTAGCTTTTCTCCGCACCATTCTTCTACCTCCCAACCTGTAGTAATTCCAGTTGTTGATGTATCTGCAGTTGCGTCGTCACTGATCCCAGTTGCTTTACCAATGTAAGCGGTACATTTGTTTCTTTCTCGGGGTCTTTAACGTGGCAACGCCTTAGTAAAACCCCAGTTGCAGTTATTAATGTCCATAGGCGGCGTTGATCCGTACCATGAGCTCTGCTTTGCCTGCTGACATCATAAAAATATATCCTATACTGTCATAATTAACGTTACATATATTGTGGTCCAATTTCATCTAAATCTGTGTAGTAAAATCTTTGGACAACTCACACACGGCTGTACCCAAACTAAGCGTTAGCTTGTGCTATGGTGATCAGACAACTGATAAACATATCTATATATATATTTTTAAATACATACCTGTATAGAAATTGACACCCAGCCACATAAAACAAACATTCCTGCTCATCACAGAAAAGTTTGAACTAGGTGGGTTCAAACCCACGCCCTTTGGTGTAGCAGTCAGCTTCACTAACCATTAGACCAACCGGCCTGTCAGTAGGAAGACTAGCCTTTTCTCGCGAAAAGATCCGCGGTCAATCATTATTTTGTTAACTCGTTAAATTTCTATTATCTCATATATGTACGTTAATATTACATTGGTACATACATAGGAATTTACATGCGTTCAAAGACTCGCAAAGACATGCGGGTGCGGATCCTAACCAAATTTTCACAGTGTACTCAAAGGACGAACCCCTTGTTTTGGCTTTTCGAACTACACTGAATGTTTACTTGGCCCAATTGTACGGGACCACAGACCTCATGTAAGAATACAGTCCAGTATAATACAATACAGTAGAATATAATACAGCACATAATTGATATTACGGATGCAACATATCTAGATTTTACCTTTATTTCACCCCCACACACAGTGTGAAAGTAAATATATGTATAAGATTTTATTTATTACTAGCTAACCCAGAAGACTTTCGGTTGATATGCTAGATATGTAGGTAGTGGGATTATATTTTGTTTTGTGTCAAATAATAAAAAAATAAAAAAGACCGCAATTAACAAAATTATTGCGCCAATCTTTTCATTTCACGCCATAAAAATATCCTGCCTTGTTTTCGCCAAGTACACAAATGATATTTTTAAATGCACAATAAAAGTTCAACCGCAAACACTATGACACGATTTTTATATATCAAATCAATTTTAATGTCGAAAAACATTATTCTCCATATACAAATTCTTCATACATAAATTTTCCATATTTACAAACGTAAATCCATGAAGTAACGTTTATTTACGTCGTAATAATTCGTCACAGCGCATGTGTAGCGAAAACTGTAACGCGCTTGCGTATTTTGAACCAAGATGGCGGACATCGCCCAGTTCGCGACCTATTGTAATAAGTAAATTCAGAAATTAATCATAATAACGTTAAAAAAAACATAAATTTATGTTAAATTTGTTCCAGTTTTGATTCCGTTTAAAAATTTGTGATTGAATTATTGTGTAAAATTTATTGGATTGTAAAAAAGGAACCGTTTGTAAGTGTTGACAGATTGCGAGTGTACAGACATGAGTGACCGCAATAATCACCACGCTACTGGAATTGAAGTTTTGTAAATGGAACGAAAAAAACAAAATCTTATGCAGATTAAAAATAATGGATATGTTTGAGAAGGTGAGTCTAATTTGTTTTTATGCAATTATTCGTCATCAAGGATGTTTTATTAAAAAATATATTGTTTTGACAACCCTAATTATAGCAAAGATGTTATATTTCACATTTACAAGACATGTACATATATGTAGCAGATAAATGTTTGTTCTCGGGTCAAGGGTATTGTGTTGTCCAACCGCGACGCAGGGAATCGTGCCTCTGTATAAGCGTGAAAGCGATTTTATTACATAGTTGGAATTTTTGTTATTTTTCGGTTCTTAGTATTGAGTTTTGCAAAAATATTATTTTTAGATTAATTCTCAACTATGAGAAGAAATTATCTTCAGAAAGCTAAAGCTTTAATTTATCTGAAAAGGAGAAAGAAATACAACATATTATTGATTACGCCATTGTGTACAAAACGAGAAAATGACATACTCGTACGTAATTTAAGAAATTATATGAGTATGGCCCCGGCCTGGCGTTTAATGGGCAGCGGTGACCCATCCACCTTAATATCAGGTGAACCGTTAACGTTTGTCAATTTCTTACAAAAGTACTTATCTCGAGTCAGTGACAAAAATGTGGCGTGACACATAACAGCTCATTTGAAATATGGGTTGGTGTTTTGTTTAGTTCGTTCCAAACATCCAAGTGATAAACACGTCCCACAATGCCGCAATATGTAATCAAATGATGTACTGCCATCAATTAGGTATAAAAGGTGTAATATGTTGAATGTAGAATGTTTTTTACACTTTTTAGTTCGTTGGTCATATCAACCCATCACGGCCCACTATTGAGCACTGGTATCTTCTCTGAATGAGAAGATTAAGGCCATAGTCCACCACGGTGGCCAAGTTCGGATTGGTAGACTTTAATTATCTTTAAGTTCACCGTTATAGCGAGTGACATTTAAATGCTTAATACGCACATAACCATGAAAAGTCAGAAGTGCGTGCAATTCGAACCCGGACCTCCCGAGTATGAGGCCGAATTCTTAACCACTAGGCTATCACCGCTCCGCTATAGAACAGTCTTCAGTCAGTAGCTATATTCCAAATTGAATGTTGTCGCTTTGTAAAATATGAATTATTTACAGGCGAAAGACACGTCCAATAATTTTGAAACTAAATTTCTGGTTTCATTTCCGGACAATTCATTGTAACAGGAAAATGTTGTTAAAATTTATCAGGAATTGTTTTCGCAGATTCTCATTAATTCGTTAATTTTAGTCAGTATTACGGTTTGTCCGTAACTTCGTAATAGATTTTATCCCTTACTAGCTGTACCAGGCGCGCGTTGTTACGCCTCAACTCATCAAACATGTGTCCGTTCGATGTAATTTTGGTACCAAAACCTTTTCCAAATAAGTCTGAAAAAGGATGCTAAAGCACCTTCTCTTTCTCCTACCATTTCAGAGTCTATAAAGGACAAACAAACAAACACACAAACTCACAAACAATCATTCATTATGTAGATTTGAACATTTACAAGGGAATTGGGATTGGTTAGGGTGGAATTGAAATATCAGTTGTCTTTTTGGGACTTGAAATTTTGTCTTGAATTCTAGTAATATTGAATACTACGAGTATATCCACATACAGATGTACTATTGAAAAAAGCTATTATTAGTACGAGCTTTTATTTAACTCGCAGTGTATGTTTGTATATTTGTAAATTAGTTTGTTAAGTGTTCCGGTCAAATCTTGCAAGCTTAATTAGACCCATTTCCTCTCACACTACTCCGAAATTTTGCTTACTACTTTAGTTCCGATGCAATACATTTTTATGACAAACATGACCAGATACTTCCTTTAGGATTGGCTCCAGACAAGTACGGTTACCAACAACATAAATTTATGTGTTATTTACGAAAGGTCTTTATAATTGAAACTTGTGTGAAATCTTTAAGTTACAAATTCAAAATTAATTTTAGTTATAAGTTTAATTATTTTAATAGAACTTATAAATAATCTGTGATATTTTTAAACGTCGCGATTTCAATATTGAATATTATGAATTTTATCTCTAAATTATTTAACTTTAAAACGGTGGTATATTTTTAAAGTACTGTATTATTCTTTGTCGCGGTTATAGCAGATACCCTTTTAACTAAAAGAGTTTTTTATTCCACGCTTTACATATTTTACCTTTTCATAAAGTACTTGACGACAAAGTAGCCTCTTCTTTATTTTAGAACATCAGAAGCAAGTACACTTTTAACGACTTCTTTTACCCTTTTATCGCAATTTTTAACATTCTTCCCCTTTTTACTATCGTAAATTTTAAAAAGCATTCGCAAAATACCAAATTGTTTGAAGCTTGACCATTTTCGTCGGTGATTTGAATATTTTAAGCGGGAAATGAAAAATTACAAAGGTTTAATGAGAAGGTAATCATTTTTTATTTTACATTAAAGTTAAGTTACTTTTTTTAATAGGCTGTTACTCTTTTCAATGATGACGAAGTATAATTCACTCTATGATTGGTATTACGTCAAAATTTCTAAACAATTTTTTTTACCAGTTAACAGTTTTGCTGACATAACATTAACATTCCTGGTGCAAAATCTTTATACGTATATATAATTCTACTGTACGTGTGTTTTTCACTGAATTTCTTCTAAACGGCTAGACCGATGTGAATGAAGATTTTTGTATGCGTTTGGGTTTTGCCCTGGATGGTTTGTATTAACAAATTAGCCCGGTTTAAAATTTTGTACGTTAATATTTCAACAAGTGTCGAGGCTCTAAATGCAACGAAAGTGCAGCCTTCACCATGCAAATATGGAAAAATTTCATACAAATTACATATAGTTTCGACAGACCGGTTGGTCTAGTGGTTAGTGAACCTGACTGCTACACCGAAGGTCGTGGATTCGATTCCCACCCATCTCAAACTTTTCTGTGATGAGCAGAAATGTTTGTTCTATGTGTCTGGGTATAAATATCTATATAAGTATGTATTTAAAAATATATATGTATGGTTGTCAGTTGTCTGATCACCGTAGTACCAGCTAACGCTTAGTTCGGGGGCAATTGGCTGTGTGTGAGTTGTCCAGAGATATTTATTTATTATAATAAATATACGCGCTTTCAAAGGCCGGCGGCTTGTTTTAATAGTAGGCGATTAAAACAGGTTAGCAGCGGGTTTGGTCGGTAGAACAACTGAACCACCTAGTACAAAACTGTCTTAATCACTTCCGTGCTTCGCAGGGCACGTAAACCCGTCGGTCTCGTATTTTATCGTTAGATAGAAATCGTTAAGCCGTGGATGTTAGACGTAACAGCTGGCGCTTTTCACCGGTATTAAATGACTTGTGAGTTTCTTCAAACTATTTCACAAACTATTATATAAGATAACCTATTCGATTAAATCGGAACTGTATTAAAATATTCAAAAATACTACAAGCAGTAGTTAAATACCCGTAATACAAAGAGATACATAAAATTTCATAACTGTATTGTTAACCGTTGAGGACTTCCCTTGTCTGGAGCCAATCCTGAACGTAGTATCAGGTCATGCTTATCAGAAAAATGCATTGTCATCGGACTGAAGGGTTATGCCGAATACCGGCTCTGTAGTCTAATAGGGAGTGGGTGTAATTAAGCTTGCTAGATTTTTTTGTTATATTTAATAAGCTTCACTACGAAACTACCTGATAGTAAGTGGCGACATAGTCTTTGATGGTAAAACGCAATAACTTAAGAAAAGCCTATTCACTCTAGACTCAATTTACATTATAATCAAACAGGAATACCGACACGGGCAACTTATTCCACTCCTTCGCGGTCCGAATTTTATAGGACGAGACGAAACGCGAAGTTCAACCGGGCGCTGTGTTTACGACGAAGAGATGAATAACCGCCGTGAATGATTTGCCCCAATACTTAACAAACAAATATACTAACATACAAACATACATTGTAAGTTAAATAAAAGCTAGTAAAAACACTTTTTTTCGACAATAAATTGACGAATAATATCTTTCGTGTAATGTAGGATTTATGTACGAAATATGCGCGTCACGATTACAATCACAGCATGTCAAAGGCTTTTCTAATGGATTTTACGATAAAATATGACACAGAATAGAGTACTTAAACCATCATATATCAAAACATTTTTCATGCAAACGGGTACTCACAATTTGTTTAGTACGGCAAGACTGTCTTCCCGTGACCATGACCTGCACGGGTGAAAATATAATCGTGAGTACCCGTTTGCGTATAAATGTTTAGAATCCGCGACGATATTAGTCTTTAAAACACCATTGATGATACTACTAGGTTTTGTACTAAAGCTATTTAAAGTTATCGTGTAAAGAAGCGGTCGTAAAAACTAAGCTTTTTGGCTGGGATAAAGTTCAAAAGCTTAAGATTTATACCTAGTACGGATACTCGTAACTAGAGTGGAAATAGTTTAAGTTGCAAGTTCCTCTGTGAAGTAGTCTTGTACTGAAACTACTATGCAATCTTTACGAGTTTCGTTCTTTATGTACCTACTACTTTCCGCCCGCAGCTTCGTCCGCGTGGTAGGTACGTTGATAAAAAGTAGTTTATGTGTTATTCGAGACTATAATTTATCTCTGTGCCAAATTTCATCCGAATTGATTAAGCGGTTTTTGAGTGAAGAAATAACAAACATCCATCTAAACTCACAAACTTTCATATCTATACTAATAATAAGTTGTATCGGGGTCAATTCAGCACATTAAATATTTTTTGAATATTTTGATGCAGGGAGGTTTTGTATAAAACATATATGTAGTTATGGTTTCTATTTCAATATGGAGGCTTTGTTATTGATATACAAAACCATAACTATATATTTTTTGGATTTATTGTCTGTTGTCTGTTTAAGTTTCACGCAAAAACCATTGGACAGATTTAGATGAAACTTGGTATATTCGTAGTTTGAAACCCGAGAATGTTTATAGTATATGTTTTATCCCAGAAAATGGCTGAGTTCCCGCTGGATAATAGGTTAAAATTAGTATGTCAACTAACCAATGGACGAATTTAGGTGTATTTTTTTATGTTTGTAGCAATATGTGCGAACATGGTTATAGGATACCTTTTATCCCAGAAAACCGCGTATATCCCGAGGGATAATAGGTTAAAACTAGTATGGCAACTCTAAAACCACCCGACAACTCTTTTTCTGAAACAAATCGAGGGAAATATTTCGTTTATAATATTAGTAGAATTTACTTTACCATACAATATTTTCTTCAAAAATTTTGGTTTACATAAATCATGTTACCTACATATGTATGTTACTAGCCTCGCCAATGGATTCGTCCATGTGGTATTTTGACAATAACTAGCCTACGTAATATTTCGGACTATGATCTATCTCTATGTTTAAAAAACATCAAACTTTTAAAAAAGTCGTACTACTTTCCACCCGCGGCGTCACCTGCGCACGGACACCGCGCGTAACACGACACCGAACATTCGTGTACAGTGATATGGTTATACATATATAGTATTTTAGAATCTTAGCTATAGTTATTATACTGTATCCGTTTATTTTATTTCAATTATTAGATATGTATAATCTATAATATTTTATATGGTTTGTATTTTTTCTATGGGTATTAGTTGCCTCACAAACTTACACATATAATATTAGTATGACGGAGAGCCGGCAAGATTTCTGTGTTCTGGCTAGATCGCTTCTTGATATATCGTCACGAAATAACACCACGAATTACTGACTTGTATAAGGTTTATTTATTTCACAGTAATTGTCGATAATAATACTATAATTAACAGCGACGTAAATAGATCTTTGTATTTTATTTCCATTGACCGTCGGATCCAAAACAGTCCGTCAAGTTTCATTCTTGGCGTTCTCACCACCAGAGGACATATTATTGACCTTTATATCACCAACCAGCATTAAATAGCAGTAATCATCTAGTGGTTTGACCGTTGGTCTCTCGAACGAGAGATCCTGGATTCAAATCCTGTGCGCACTTCTAATTTTCAAAGTCATGTGCGCATCAGAAGCCAATTGTCACTTGCTACAGTGAAGGAAAACATCGTGAGGAAACCTGCAAACCTGAATCTAAAGTTTACCAATCCACATTTGACTAGCGTGGTGGACTATGGCCTGTTCTGCTCACATTGGAAGTGGAGACAAGAGCCCAATAGTGGGACAGTTGCAGCAATGATGAACTTCTAAATAATCTTCAAATATTATTAGTCAACGCTGCGACAGCTGGATACTAAGCACTTTCTTTTAGCGTAACTAAAATCCGTATATAGCAAAATAAACCTCAGAACATACTGACTACAGGCAAAGCAGAACATCATTTATAAGGGGAGTGCTTGAATAATTTACCGCGCTAAGAAAAGGCGCTACAATCGATAATGGATATGGCATATAGTGTAAAATCTGGTTAAGTGTGAAGTGTCTAGAAAAATCATTAAATCTGTCATTCTTTGCAATCCATATCTGACCCACTACCGGGCTCGGATCTTCTTTAGCAATATGAGGGGTTCACATACCTCGAGAACTTTATTGAGACCTCTTAGTAGTGTACGTTTCCTCACGATGTTTTCCTTCACCGTAGCTAGTGATCAATTTCTGATACGCACGAAATTTTGAAAAATTAGTTACGCGCCCCAGAATTTGTACCTAGGACCTCTCATTTGAGAGACCAACATTCAAGCCACTAGGCTATCAATGACTTCTACATTAAATCAATAGCAATGTTAATTTTAATATCATTTTAATCCCGCAATCAAATTAATCTCATAAAAGCGGTAATTCTGATTGTTATCTTTAGCATTTACAGGGGGCCTTAAAAATACTCATCGCAATTCTGGTCTGACTTTTTAAAATTGTTTCTTATCCGCTTATTATCATTGTAATATAATTCCACTCAAATATTTCATTAATTTAATATACATACTATTTCCCACCCGCGGCTTCACCCGCATAGTAGGTACGTTGATAAAGGCTTTATATTATTCCAGACAGTAATCTATCCCTGTTTCAAATTTCATTCAGATCCATTAAATATTTCTGCGTCTATCCATCAATTCATCCATCCATCCATCTTCACAAACGCATTTATAATAGTAATAGGGAATCTTCTGATACTTATGTAATGTTTAGTTACAATCGGAAATCGAACCCAGGATTCCTCACTTCACAGGCAGGATCCATACCAATTCGACTACAGGATCGTCTGATTTAGAATATCAAAGTGTTATTCAGTTTTCTCAAAATGGATGAGAAAACTATATGATGGATAAATGAAATTAATTTGTGAAATGCCTAGATTCTATTTTTGTATTCTACCTACAACAGAAACATTATTACAAATTAACCCTGACATAGATACTACAACGCAGGATCTATATTTGCTAATAGAATATAGAATACGACGTAGATTTCGGTAATATTCTGACAATGTTTGTATAGTTGGATATTACTTTGACTATAGAACTTCATATAGATGTACGAGTATGTATGAATTAATAATCTTCTCATCTGTCTGTATATTAAACTTGAACTGATGCCAACAGTTTTTGACTTTATGATATCCGTGTGTAATGTAGTAGTCATCAAAACAAAAGCGAACAGGTTTCTTCTAAGTTAATATGCTTTATTATCTAGGACTAAATTAACATATAACTTATAACATGTAAAGAAATATGAAAAATATATGTCATCTTATTTATAATAAGTAGCAAAGCGAAATGTATTTTGATAAGCTTTTATTTATACTTGCTGTGTATGTTTGTATGTTAGTATATTTGTTACGGGTCTAATCTTGCAAGCTTAATTAGACCCACTTCTTACAATACGGAGCCGATTTTGTCCATACTGCTTCAGTTCCGATGACAATGCATTTTTGATGCATGACATGCATAACGTGATACTATGTTCAGGATTGTTGCAGATGAGGGAATTTCTCAACTTGTAAAATTTTGCGTATTTCTTTGTATTAGGGATCTATAATTAAAGCTTGTGTTTTTAAATATTTTAATAAACCTTGTTTTTATTTCAATATAGTTTTAGGTCGCAAAATCAAAACCTGTTCTGCGGATTTTTTTGTCTTATGGGGAAATCACACCCATTTTTTAATATCATACAAGTACCTTCTATATGTACACTATACCTTTTACACTGTCTCAAATACCAAATTCTCTACCCTAAGGTTGTCTTGAAGAGATCATTGCTTAGCGATAAGGCCACCTTTTGTGTAACTTAAACATCTCCAAGATTACTTTTGTATTTGTTCTCCTATGTGTACATTAAAAAGTATTTGTTGTTGTTGTAAAATTCTGTAACTGATTGCTGTCTGTGCATCCATACTAATAATAAAAATGTGATAGTATGTGTTTGTGTCTGTCGTTCACGTCAAAACGGACCGACGCCGCGACGGATTGATTCCTATATGATGACGATACTCGTTGATAATCTGGATAACATGGCTACTTTTGTCAACATCAGTCCCACGCGGGCGGATCCCAGTCAAATATTATTATGAGAAACTATTACTAGGTATTTTAAATAAGGTATATAACATAAATATACCTTAAAAGATTACATTTGTTGAAAAGATTGGGCAATAAACAAATTTTATTATTATTAATATTATTATTAAATAATAAATATCTTTGCAGTACTCACATACGGCCATGTAACCCCAAACTAGCCGTTAGCTTGTACTATGGTGATCAGATAACTGATAAACATACATGTACATATTTTTTTGAAAACTTATATATATATTTACACCCAGACACACAGAACAAACATTCCTGCTCATCACAGAAAAGTTTGACTTGGGTGGGAATCGAACCCACGAC
>DWJZ01005992.1:0-13458 GCA_018249125.1 Asbolis capucinus
ATGTATGATATGGTTTATTTAATACATTTTCATATGCCCAGCACTCCGCTTACTACGCGCCCCGCAACCCAAATGCTGGGCGTCCGCCGGTACATCATTTTAATTTTATCATTTTAATTTTTTTCTACATATTTATAAAGCCTATGTCACTTAATGGTAATGTAGCATTCTAGTGGTGAAAAAATTTTTAAAATCGGATCAGTACTTTTTGAGCTTATTCATTACAAACATACAAAAATACAAATCTTTTCTCTTTATTATTAGTATGGATTCCGTTTCTTTGGTTGATTCTATATATATAATTGTACTTTATTTTTCAATTATAATAAGCATTGAAAGAAATAATAGTATTCATAATGGTATTACATACTAACTGTTATAGGTACTACAAAAATCTTTTATTTAAAAAAATAATAAAAAAAGATATTTCAAACTCTATAAAAGGTAAATGGCATGTCGAAGTAAAAGAAAAAAAACGCAAAACTATAACACTTTCCATAGTTAAATGATTTACTGCACCAAGTCTGTAAAATCTTCTAAATAACTACAGATATAATTTTTAAATCACACCAAGACAGTTCTTCCGTTTATGTGGAAATTATCCTTGAGACAAATTTACATAACAAAAGAGACGGAAAGACGGAAAATCGATTTGATTCCGTGCAACTAAAACAATTTTCTATACTGTATTGTTACGCACTAGCTTCCACCTGCGGCTTTAGCTGTGTTGTATTGTTAATATAGATTGGTCTACCCATCCTCCCAAACTTTCGCATTCATAGGACGTATAACCAGGTACGAGATTTACTAAAAGCCAGTGAGAAAAAATATTCAAATTGTGTTAGATTTGTGGGTTGGTATTAAACGGAGAAGAACGAAGCTTGAAACTCATCCATACCCTAGCCTTTCAACATGATCTGGGCATAGGCCTCCCCCATTTACTAGGTACTCTAATAGGTCCTGACCCCAATTGAAACTCCTTATTAATTAATTAATTAATTAAACTCCTGATTATTACCTTAAAATAATTGTTTAAATAACTAGAACTGTTTCCGAATCTAAGCCTGAAAGGACTGCAATCATAGAGAAATAAGGTCATAAAACGAACCACACCCAATATACTACTGACCCAAATCTCATGTTATGGGGTCAAGGAAACGCTTGCCAAATAGTGAGAGATCGATGGCGTTCGTTGGGTTTCGGGGAATGTTGAAGATAGTGAGAGATAAATATATCTATATATGTATAAACTGATTATTTCAATTTTCAAGTATTCGGTCATAGCCGGCAACAGGTTGCGTCGATCTTAACGATTCACCCAGTGAGCGAAAGAACGAGACCTGGTAGTCGTAAGGAAGACGGGTCAAATGTCACTTAAGCTTGATCTCGCGTCCTAGACTCAAAGGGATTTTATCGTAACAAAAAATTTCGCAGCCCTTGGGGACGTAATAGTAACGAATTTATGTTATAAGAAAAGGATATGACACGCATTCTTTGGCATCATGATTGCGATGAAAATAAGTATACAATTCAAAAAAGTAAAGGGGCGTTAGCATACGAAGTTACTCATAATATTAATTAAAAAAAATAAGTATTAGTAGAAACCATCGTCACCCAACTGGATCTACGCATGGTGTGAGGGAAGTACGGTTGGCTGAGAGTGAATCTGACTACCCGGTCGAAGGTCGTGTGATCGATACCTACCCAGAACAAACTTTTCTTAGATGAGCAGGAACCTTTGTTGTGTCTGGATGTAATAATAAATCAGTGTGTATTTATAAATATATATGTATGTATGTTTATTAGTTGTCTGATCGCCTTAGTACAAGCAAAAAATTCTTAGGTTGGGATCAGATGACCATGTGTGACTTAGTTTTAGATACATATTTATATATTCTTCTGCGTGTTCTTAAACATCGTCTCTCTCAACTGTCTGTTTTAGGCGTATATCACCAATATGACTACTAAAATAACAGATTCAACATACTCACAAGATATTTTCTTAGAATATTCATCTTGGTACTTAATTTTAATCGTTATAGTCGGTGGGCCATTTACGCAAGTCTTTGAAGATTAATACATTAATGCTTAAGTTGATATTTAAGTATTATGATTCTTAACGTAAATAGTGGAAGAAATAGTAACTATCTGACCTTGCTGACTGCATTTCATAACGACATTTTATGGTTTACAAAAACCTTTTCCTGCAGCAAGTATTATGCGACGAAAATGTAGCAGACCCCGAAATGACGCAAATAATAAATACCTACTTTAGATAAGAAAAGATGACAAAATCCAGACAGTTGAAAATTATGCTTGTAAAACAATTTTGAATGATTAAAAAAATGTATAACTATTGATATTGTGTTGTGACAGTATATTCTAGAGTCTGGCAACTACAAGGTAAGCAGTGAATGTCTTCCTATTCTAGTGTCGTAGTCTGTAATTGGGTCTGCATTCTAGAGGTAGGCAGATATAAGTTGTATATAATAGATATCATATATTGTTTGGTTGATTCAAAGTGATCAACTAAGTTAAGCAAAATCGCACAAGCGGTCTGACGATAGGTCATCACCAATATCTTAAATATTTCTGTGTTTGTAAGGCGTATTAACCCATCATTTATGTCTTGGATTGGCCACTAATTCTTCATCAATCATTGAAGCAGCATGGTGTAGCATGTTCCGGACCCCACAATTATGAGGAGATCTCACACTCAGTAGTGGGCTATTACTGGGTTGTTGCCAATAGCTACATACCTCTATAAATACTATTTTGTATGTTATTGAAATTACATATAAATTAAATTGAAAACATTTTAAATTCTAATACAATGTTATTTGTAATTAAGTTTTATGTCTTTCTGTTTACAGCAGAATATATAACCTACTCCATCAAACAAACAACATAATGATACATAAAATTAATATAAATCTTGGTTATGCAATTTAACATGTAATGAAACCATAACTACTTTCTAATATTATCTGATAGTGTATAACTATCTCACCTGCAAATCTAGCACTTCCACACATTTCCACTTATGCAAACAAATATACACATGGGTATATACAGCTTCTGACACAGGAGTAGCAAGCTATTTCTTGATTTATCAAAATTTTATGTGCAATTTGTATGTTTTTGACAACTGTCAGGACACATACAATGGGTGGATTTTCAGACAAGGAAATTCTGATTTAATTCCATAAAAGCTTTTAACATAAATTTTCATTGCATCAGTTTTTTTATTTATAATAGCTATACATATACAAAATTTCAGAAACAATATTCCCATGTCCTATTTATATTTTTTTCCACCAAAGCTAATAACAATTAATTTGCATGTCTCTTAAAAAAAGGTTTTTTACGTTAATGTTAACATATTTATCAAATAATTTTGAATTTATTGTAAGTTCCTCTTGTAGTGTCAAACTTAGTAGGCAATTATTAACTTTTTTTTATAATATGAATATTCTATTAGAACTTTGTGGTTACTGTAATATAATTATGTATTTATGTTAGTTGGTATAATAATTCTATTTTATCCATACTAATTAGCTGAAAATAATTAAATAAATAATCTACATATTTATTTAATATTCATTATAATAATTTATGCTAAAACAAACAAAAGATTCCTGTTGGTTAAACAAGAGTGCAAGCAAATTAATAAAAGTTAATGAAAACAAAATAATTGGGCAATAATTACCCAAACTAAATATCAATCTAAACAATAATTTAAAATTAGTGTTACAATAAACATAATTGGTATCTGTTATTACATTAGTAAAGACCCTCAATAGTTCACAATATTTTACGAGAATTAGTTTTACTCTCATTAAAATAAAAAACAAAACTTACCCAGCAAATCTCGGTCAGCTGATTCCCAGAAACGTCAATTTACCAAACGAATCAGCGACGAGAGAATTGAAATATATTTTTAATGCACATAAAAAACTGATGTCACTATTCAATAGTACATTTAATTAATTTCATTCGAAACGAAATATTTTAGATTTGTCATCCACGTCTTTGTTGAAGAGACAAACTCGACGCGAAAAACAGCACCAGACTTCTAAGATCTCGTTTTGTGACTGAACTTGAATGACTGAAATTTTTGAAGTGAAGTTACACGAGTTAACTGACGTGATATTGACTGCTAAACAGACTGTACTAAGATTATAGAGAAATTGTCACTGTCATTTATTTGTGGTCTATGATCGGAATCAGAACTTCTTTAAAATTAAAGCTTACGATCTACTTTACTTTCCATAGATTTAATATATGTTTCATATATTTCCCTACATCTGATATATATCTACAGGTTAGTAGTTGGCTTCAACCCATTAGTGGCCTACTACTATAGTGTTCTGTGCCCACTACTGAGCGAGTATCTCTCCTCAAACTCAGGAGTATTTTATAGTATACTCCACCACCATTTCGCCGCGAAAGGCTGTTCCATAGCCTTTGGCGCTATTCACTCTAATAGTCAGAATTGTTGCTGGCAAAGTTGAGAGCAGAATGCCTTTCATCATTAATGTATTTTGAAGAGTCTGTTTAACTATTCCGAATTGAATTATTCTTTCTGAGTTGCATAATCCATTTGCTGAGGAAGGTTGTAGCTAATGTGACCAGACGTCCCGTTCTCCGTTTCGGGAAACTACGCGAAAATTTGAATAGTTGAGCCGACGCGACTTGTTTGTTACATTACTACTTTACTTATCAATTTTTGACGAAGTAAAGTCGAAAAAACGTTAAGTACATACATACATTATTGTCCAGTTAGTAATGTTAACCTTTGTGTTGTGGGCACCAAGTTAGTGTTTACAGTGATTATAATAGGACGTAGCTACCAGATACCTCACTCAATCTAAATAAACGAATGTTCCGTTTTGAGTCAAATAATAAATGGTCACGTTAGTTATAGCATACCTTTTCTGACGGAATTCTATGTCATTTATTCCCGCGGTTTATCTGGCTATAATTAGTATGACAACTTAGATGAAATTGGCCACTTCTGTAGATTATATAACGGGATTAATGTTAGAGAACTTTTTATTCCGGAGAGTGGTTTACTCGCGCGGAATCACAGGAAGTTATTTACCAGGCAGAACAACGATTGCCAGGTCAGCTAGTCTTGACTAAACTTGTAAATAGACTCAAGTCGAAGACATAATCACGATTTTTCTGTAAATTACCACAATAAATGTTACAGTGTCCATAATCAATTGAAATAAATAAAATTGGAGTGCCTGTTTGTAATATTAAAATAACCGCTTTTTACTAAATGCATATTACAAGTATACTATTTCCTACTTAATCTCTTGAACAGCTGGACCTATTAAAGGTATTCTCACTAGCAAATGGCTGTTGTAAAAATGAGTAACTGAGGCTACTTTTGATATGGAACTATAAACAACATTTTTTTGTTAAATTTTAAGCGGACTTATTCATGGTTGGAGAGTCTAAAAGAAAAACACCATTGGAGAGCTTTCTAATTTATTAGAAAATGTCGAGAATCTGAAGGAATATTAGATATCAAGGAAATAATAAGCAAAAGAGTTTGTTTTACAAATAGTATGTACAAACTTAATATTATATTAAACATACGTAAAAGTATGCACCTCATTATACATACATAGATTTACATAAGGTAACATAGTATTTTCTATAATGTCAATTTTGATGATATTTACACACACACCATTAAACTTGGTTTAAAACCGCAGTCGGAATATTCGCTCTTAAAACTTTGCACACAATAAACTAGACTATAAAGCCTTAAGGCAAATAATTTTATTTGGTTGAATATATATTTTTTTCTAAAACGAGTGAGAAATTGGATTGATAAACGTTAGATGCATAAAACAGATAATAAGGGCCAATATTTACTTAAGATATTGGCCAAAGGTTTTAGCACAGTGCAAAAAACATTAAACTGCTAAGTTACTAAAAGAAAATTAACATTAAAAGGAAGCTTAGATAACAGGTAAGATTTATAATGTAGCGAACCATCTCCGCCAAAACAATCGTACCTAATTTATATATAGTAAAAGCATAATTTAGACAATGTTTTAAAGAAAATGTGAGCTAAATAATTTGCCACATTTTTTAAATCAAATTGGATAAAATGAGAAAATGCGAAACAGGTATTAGGCGTGGAATGTTATAGATCCAATGAAAATATTATCAATTCCATCAATATGTTATCAAAGTCAAAGTTAAAAAATAATTTAGAATCTCTACAGTTATACTGTACGGTATAAAATATACTTATATCGCTATCGTGGAGTAAAAAGGTCGTGCAAGCCATAAACTCTACAGGACGAACAAAATTTTAAAATTATTTTACTTAATTTAGATGACATTTTGCATGTTTCTAGTTTATATAAGGAGAATGGTTTTTGGATACTTTTCATTCCAAAAAATTTCGCCCTGTTTCTAGCCATATTAAAATTAGTATGGCAACTCCAAAACCCAAGCGAAGCTGTAGGTACAGCTAGTATGAAATAAAAGCTTATAGAATTCTGGAGTGATAGATAATAACAGTTTTTTTAATACAAGGAAATAAGAACGGCACTATGACCAGCATAGGATATTTGAATGCTGATGGATAGAGTACTTCAATAGAACGTGTCTAGATCACATAATTTCTAGATACAATACGTCATTTTCCATTAACCTAAGGTGTTTGAGTGAGCGTGCGATTCGGCCTGAACTCCATAGGCCCGAGTTCACAGGCCTGTTTCACACTAGTGCATATCCGCAGCGGCGTCTGCGTCCGCACGTGTGTACTGAGCCGGCCACTCCTTCGCACCGGTGTCACTGTAAACTTTGGCTGGAGATGCTCGTTTTGACTTGATTGGCGTCTGAAAGATAAATAATATTTTTTATGTATATGTTGCTAGGCCTAGAAAGTTTACTAAGGTTGCAAATATCAATCAATAGTTTAGAAATCTTTATTACAATAAATGTAAGTGGTCCGATGTTTTAGGCAGTAGCAGGAAATGGATGGGTGACCGCAAGTGAACGCTCCTGTGCTTTGATGTACACATAAAGAGGCCATAGACCTGATATTATTAGATATCAGTTGTTAATTCACCTCTGCTTTTGAGCAACATTAGAGTTGGTCTCAATCTGGCCACTAACCCTCGTAACAATTTACTCGTCATCTATGAAGAGAGATGTGTAGTAGGCTAGTGTTGAAGTTAGATGCTTTAAGTTATTGTACTTGTTACAAGTTTGATTCTAAATAGTTTGAGATACTTTATAGTGTATTATGTCTGTACTATAAGTTACTATATGTAAGTAATAAATTACTGGACTAACAGATGACTACCTAAATACATGTTTTTTCAGAATACAATTAAAATTAATAGATACTGCTAATAGTTTTGCTAATACATGTCTAATATCAAAAATATATCTGGTTAATTACATTCACCAATTATTAACCAATATAGAAATCAAGCACTCTATTTGTAACAATGATTATTAGGAATGAAACGGAGCTACATACATTTAAATCAACATACATTAAAATGTAAAATAAAAATCAGTTACTTTATTGTAGATCCGTTTCACCAATAACATATGACCAGTACCACTATTGTTGCAAAGGTGTAGATCCAATATCTGATTGAGAAAATACGATAAGTTAAAATACAGTTTACAACTTTCAATTTCAAATACCTTTCAACAATTATGTTCTCAGGCAGGACGTTTTGCCTATAGAAAACTCAAATTATTAAACAAAAACTTGGGAACAAAATCCTATTTCATGACGATCAAGAGAACTGCCAATAACTGCCATACAACAATATTGGGAACCTATCTTGATGATGGAAAACAATAAGGGCAGAACTCCTATGTAAATATTACTGTTATCACTTATCAATTTAGGTACTATTTAACTCTCTCATTATCATGTGACTGATACAAGCTAAGCACTTAACAACCAATAAGACTGACTTACTATTGGCATTAGGCTATTAGTGGTCCATTACTGAGCATGAGTTTTGCCACATAATGCAAATTGGAGGGTGGAGGGGTTAGCGGTCAACCCAAGGATTGTAAGTTTGTAATCTACCCAAAAGCTGCCACCAACCACATTGAAAGACTGCCATCTGATGATACCAACTCAGATCAACAGCTTTACATGCCGTCGAAAGCACAAAAAAAAGCTCATAAAATTTGGACACCATTAACAGAGTAAATATACTAATCATATTATACATCATTTATAAGTACTAACAACTTAGCCTGCTGCACTGCAAATCGAATAATTGTGCTCTTGAAGACATTTTTGACGTCCAACATCTTGTCGTCGGCTTCTCGTCGTTTCCCTCCGCTCGGGCTAATCTGAAGCTGGAGAAACTTGTCTAGAAGCTGGTCCAAGTTGGCTTCCACCACCGAATGCTGTGAATACAATAATTATATATACTCATAGTTACAAGTAGCTGATCAAATTAATTATATTATTATGGTAAATATTTGAAAAGAGAGATACTAGTTATGGCATTGTTGTTATTATTATTCTTGATTGATTATATCAGTCTTGCCTATCCATCAATAGGCGACAACATTGTCAGATGTCTAGTAGTAGAGCTAATGCCATTAAACAAATTATGCTTTTTCTGTATGCTTCAACAATTATATGAGAATTAAGTAAATACAAAAATTTATTCACAATTTTGTAAGAGAGTAGTAGAATTTTTTACTTACCTCGGTGCCCTTTGCGATAGCCTCTTCCCAGCATTGTACTGAAGCTGGCAAGTCTCCACGCCTCTCTTCCAAGGCAGCTCGACATTCCCAGTACGCGGCGTTATCAGGCGCTGTTGGGAACCGATCCCTAATAGCTCTCAGCCAGCGGGCGCATTGATCCCAATCAAAGCCCTGTAAGGATAATAATTTAATGTATGTGTGTATGTTTATTTAGAAGTCTATCTAGTTGTTAGATAATGCATTATACATTAAGCATTTAATAATAATAATGGTCAATGAAGTTTAAATAAATCGTATAAATAAAGGGCCATTCTCTATAATCTACATACTAGGATTAAGGATAGATGTTATAAAAATTAAACTCACCTCTTTTAATAATTGTGTCAGATCATTTAATGCTCCGAGCATAAGTTCATCTACATGATGCATTATTTCATTTGAGGTTATAGTGTCTGTACTCTCATTGTAATCTGTTGTAGTATCGCTAATATAACTGGCCCTGCGCCATTTGTCCATATTAAGATCAATTTTATTATCATTTTCAATTTTATCTTTCTGGTCATTCATGTTTTCAGTGAACGAGTCATCATCACTGTCTGATTCTAAAGGAACATTTTCCTTATTTTCATCATCATAAAGTTCAAATTTGGGCGGCTCTACATCCAAAGGTTTTATTTCCTTTGGTAGATGATGAATGCCGAAGCAGTGTAAGTGGGGGTATGAGTCAAGTGCTTTGCCTCTCTTCTGCAACCAACTTTGTAGACGTTGCTGCAACTCTTCTGGTTTAGGTGTGTTGAAGTTAAAGGGAACTGGAGTTTGAAATTTCACTCTCTTTCGTTCACTCTTTACTGCGGACACTACTACATCACCTTTAACACAATCGTCTTCATTGACATCATTCAAATTTACTTTATTTAGCTTCTCACCTATCGATGCCCATTTATGGATGCAGTTTGACAACTCATTCTTGCTTATTCTTTTAAGATGTACAGCCGATATTGATCTTCGAACTGGCTGGTCAACAGTTTTAGTAGTTTTGCCTCCAAACATTGTGTGTCTTTTGTTAAAAACCAGATTGGAATCTTTTATAACCTTCTTTAGGTAATTTGGATCATTTTGAAGCTTCACAGCTTGGTTTACAACCTGTTTCTGTACAACCTTTGGTTTGTACAACCGATCAAAAACAGACTCTCGTGAATTTTGAGATTCTTGCTTTGGAGGTGCTAAACTTTTTCTGGGTATTACATTTGGTTTTTGTACAACAGAGTTGTTATTTATGGCTGTGCTTTTTCGGGAAGCTTTTATACCTTTATCAAGCTTATTGCAGTTTAATTCATTTTTAGTATCACCTACAGTTCTGACAGTTGATGCTTTTGCAACTGTTTTAGGTGCAGATAAACAGGGTCCAGGAATGCTACTGGTTTTATCAGTTTTTATTGATGCTTTATCATTGCTTGAAGCAGATTTGGCTTTATTCATATTTAAAATTGGATTTACATTTTTATCATTTCTGTGGTTTGGTGCATTTTTGATTATATTACTTTTTGTGTCATTTGGTTTTTTAAATACGGGTACAGTAGCGGGTCTTTTAGTAATGTTACTGTGGCTAACACTATTTCTGACTGCACTTGGAGCAATATCATTGGAAGGACCTTGTTGTGTATCACTCTTTGCAGATCTACTAGAAATTGGTAAACGCGATGTTGATTGCTTCAAAGTATTGTCTGATTCAGATTTATTATATTTCTTTAAATTTAATTCCCTTAACTGCAAAAAAAGGTTATGCCAATCAATACACAAAGTTTTAGATAGCTATAATATATATATTAATAAACAAAATAACATGTAGTGTAACATGTGTATGTGATTACAATGAATGTCATTAGTAAATAAGGTATTACCTTTTCAATTCTAGCCTTTTCTCTGGCAACTCTCTCTTCTCGTAGCTTGTTAAGACGGTCCCTTTGTTCTGATGCCATATTGGCAGCCATTGCAATCTGAAAATGTTTATTTGTAATTGTTAACAGTAATTCTGTTGTATGCTGGATATAATAAAATAACTACGCTTTATCAAAACAAAACACAGTTAGTTACTAGACATAAATTTACTGTACAGTAGATAGGAGCTTTTGAAGCTTCAACGAACTCTCAATGAAGAGGAAACGTACATTTTACATATACTTACGTTATAATAAGCAGTTCGGGTTACTGTTGCCCAATGATATTTAAAATAGAAACTAGATGTTTAACGTTGAATTTATTCATTCAAAACTCGAATTTAGGGTTAAACCCAACAGCAACAGACGTTTCTGAACCAATAAGTAGTCATAGAATTAATAACATATGAAATTAGTAATATCTGCCCATCGTTTTTGAGACCACTAATTATATGTTACATTATATAAACAGCACCATTGATATTCTATGCATCAAAGTACAGCACTAAATAATTGGAATTTGTACAAAACAAAACAAAATAGTTATACCTGATTATTATGAAGACTCAGTTTGATGAAGACTTGTTTGAGAAAAAGTTTACTTGACGCTTGACGGTTAAATTGAATTGAATTGAAAACGGCTATTTTGAAACAAAAATATAAACATAGAGTTGCCAGTAATACGGTAAGTTAAGAATTAGTGTTTCACTAGCAGGGACTTATGTCTTATACTTGGTGCAAATACGGACTGGAATTTTTAACCATACAAAATCGACAAATTATATAGGAAAAATTCTAGATTGAATTTGCATCTCATATTGATTTTATATGTACTTTTCTTGGTTAAAATATCAATACCGTAAAGAATCGATATGTATTAAAATAATCGGTGGTATATATTACAGATAAAGTAACGATATCGAATACTTTCGTATCGAATTAAAGTAGCGTGAAAAAGTAATTACTGTTGTATCACTTACAGATACGACACTTTTTTCGAAACCATATGATAATGACATAATTACTAAATTTGTCGCATACATTTAAGGGAAATTGTAATTCAAAGCATTTAAGGGAAATCGTAATACAACACTTTTTTATGCTAATTTTGTGCAAAAACAAAAGTATCCCTAAGATACCTTAGGTTATCAATACTTTTGATTGTAGATTTTCGATACTGGTCAAGAGTACCGATACTTTTCATTACGATACTTATTGACCCTACTAAAGTGTTTTTCTCGAGACAAGAAGGGCTGTAATGGTGATATATTACTTCAAAATGTCAACGACAAAAATTAATGCTTCAGCTATCAAGGCTGACTTCAGAATGAAACTTAATGTACAAAAGTGAAAACGATTTTGAATTCGATTTAGACATATTACTTATGCAGGAAACTGAATAGGAATATGCCTATAATTATATTACATACATAAAATTCTTTTATAATCAAACCTTAAGAATTGCATTTTGTAGTGCTACTATCTTAACTTAGAACTAGTGCCAGGTACTGAACACAAGTTCTGCAATATTTTAATGATATTTTTGTAGCAGCAACACTACAATTAAGCTGCCAATTTGACAAAGCAATTTTTCGTAGACAGAGAAAAGCAATTTCATTATCTCATTCATTCCATCTTGCTCGTGCATTGCTGATGCCATGTTGTTGGCTGCATTGTGAGTGTTAATGCCCGCTAGGTCACGAGTGCATTCGCGAATCGCATTTTTACCACAGTGAATGGTGATTAAAGTTACGGAAAAATTGTTTGTGTGATAGATCGCATACAGGTGAGTGTTGTAATTATTAAGAATAGTAATTAAGGCAAACTGTAAATAACCAAGGCATAGTATGTGTGAAATCAAGTACTAAATGTGGAATTAAAAAAAGTCTCGTTTCGCCGGTCGACCGCGCGAAATCGTGAGATTTAGCAAAACAGGTTTGAAACGATGCTTTTGTTTTACAATTTCTTCGATTTTTAGCTTAGCCATTACATGTTAGACATGCTAAACGTTTGAGTCTTTGTACTCGTTAAATGTTAAGTATTACTTACTTGTAGATCAATAATATTATAAGTATTATTCTAGCCTAAGTTTTTAACATATTCAGCGACCGATGCGTGGCACACAGTCGGTTTTGTCGGTAAGTCTTTAAAAACAACCTCAAGGTTAAAGTAAGATAACTAGTATTGAACAAGGTATAAAATCATTTCTGTAAACTAATAAATGCCTGTGAACTTTAGAATGTGAAGTTCTTTACTCAGAGGTAGGTTTTATACTATAATATTCCTTCGAAACCGGTGAACTAAATTATTTCGTTAAAATTTCACACTACTACTTTGAAGTATTATTAGATTGTACAATTGAATATTGACATAGGTACATTAATTACCTTCCTAATATTTAGCTTATTTCAATAAAACCTAAGTACCATATTCCGACAGGCAGGTTATTGTATTAGTATTTGATCTCAATTAAAAGTGAAACAATTCATGGATATGAAATAAAAAAAAATTAAATAACTCACTTATCTGTCGCATAGTTTAATGTACGGTCCACCTTCATAAAAAGGGCACACTAGCCAGTCTTAATTAATTAATTTAACCTTAAAAATATTCTATTCACTAAGTCACGGCACGGACGAAACCAAATTTAAGAATTACATACCTAAATGTAAAGATGAGAAAAACGGACTATTGGTATGTTGCACTTACACTTGTTTTGCACAAGGAGGTACTAGAACCTGGAGTAAGGTTGCCATCTATGCTAGGAAAGCAAGGTAGTATGTACGGTAGTCAAGCT
>DWJZ01005993.1:0-13457 GCA_018249125.1 Asbolis capucinus
TGGTGCCTGTGGTTATCCTGAAGTAAGTTTTAAATAAAAAGACCATCTACACAAACCAGCGTATTCCTATCCCGAACTCTCTGCCGTAACAATATATACTTTTAAATACATGTGTATTTTAAATAGATATTTCTATTACACACCCAGACACGCAGAACAAAACATTCCTGTTCATCACAGAAAAGTTTCACCTGAGTGGGAATCGACTACTCACTCGATCTACTCACACTAGCATTTTGTTTCATATTTTCTTCCAATTTCATAGTGCTGTTGTCCCTCGGTTCGGTTGTCGAATGAAATTAAAGGTAAGGATACATAAGTTTACCAGCCCTTGTGACGAATGTTTCGAGTTATTGGCGAGTTATATGTATGTCTCTAAAACTCCTCGGATATGAGGAGAGATCTTGAACGCTTGCGTGCTTTGGAAGACACGAAAGCCGTCGTTCCTGGTTGTCGTCCAAGTCGTTAAGCCAAGTCTGAGGCCTTCGAGCGATAAAAAAGCCACCCGTACAGTGCCTAGTCTACGATGAGTCGAGTTCATATCATATGTCTTCAATTGGCTTCAATCCATCGATGTCCTATTACTTAGCATGGGTCTCTCCTCACACTGAGGAGGCCTAGAGCATACTCCACCTCGCTGCGGATGCGGATTAGTAGAGGGGTCAGTAGCCAATTCAAGTGTGGGAAAATTTTATGGTTTGTGAAGGCCTCCAACAAGGCCTAACGATTGAAGTCTAACAATAACATCCGGTACCGACTTCACGTGCCCTCCGAAGCGAGGAAGCGTTCATGGTTTTTTTTTGCGACTAGCGGTCACCCATCCTCCTACCGATCGCACCCGTCGTAACTTAACTTATACGATCGCTTCCAACCGAGACAAGCCACCGGGCTATGAACGCTTCAACTTAAAATGCTTAAAGAGCCGTGTTTATAATTCAGACAACAAAAGCTTCTAAGTCGCTACCTTTTCGCTCTTCCAATTTCAAAGTTTTACCTTAATTAATTGGTTGAACCAAAATTCAATTATGCTTCAATGAGTTTCATAGAAATATTAAACCATCACTCAAGAGCCTATTAAAATCTATCGGAATTCTGTAACAAGCTTTGTGTTAAACGATAACTTGAATATAAATTAAAACGTACTTATATTTTGACCAACTAATGAATTTGAACAACAATAATACGTCAATTAAAACAGTTTTTTTATGTGATAAGCAGGTAAACTAGCAGACGGGTCACCTGATGGTAAGTGAACGCCCAAGGACGTTAATAACATCAGACTGAGGAGTTACTAACTCGTTGCCTGGTAAGAAGGAAGTAATATACCCGCGTACGCGGGGAAGAAACCAGAGAAGCGGTAGATTGCTAAAGTAACTGGGATCAATACACGATACACCAACAATAGACAGGCTGGTTGGTTTAGTGGTTAGTGAATCTGACTGATACGCCGAAGGTCGTGGGTTTGACTCCCTCCCAGCTCAAACTTTTCTGTGATGAGCAGGAATGTATGTTCTGTGTGTCTGGGTGTAAATAGCTATATAAGTATGTATATAAAAATATATATGTATGTTTATCAGTAGTCTGATCTCCATAGTACAAGCTAACGCTTAGTTTGGAATCAGATGGCCGAGTGTGAGTTGTTCAAAGATATTTATTTATATACCATTTCAAGACGGGTAACAGGAGAAGAATGCGAAGCAGGATGGATGAAGGATGGTTTGAACGTTGGTTTCTCGAACGGGAGGTCCTGCATCAGAAATTTACTGTTACTTTTATTACACCACATCCATATTTTGTTAATGCTACGCGGTTTCTTGATATAACATCGATTGGTCTAATGTTTTACCAGAAATTTGTCTACCTAGATGCGCAGTCTAACTTGTACAGTTGAAACGTTGATTTTGTTAAAAAAGCTCCACATATACGACTTTAACAAAATCTTTTAACTTCTCTGAATTAACGTGTTAAATGGTTTACCTTTTTAGCGCTGTCGGATCGGGATTGCAGTCGCGTGTGATGTAAAAATGTTTATGAAAAACAAAACGTCGTCCGCAATCAGAAACCGCGATAACACCTGACTGCGAAGGAATTCCTTTTATTCCTTTGGTATTACTTTTATTCCTTGAATAGGAAATATGCGGTGAAAAACGAGCACACTTTTTGCGAGACGGGTTGTTTTTGCCTCGAGGATTACTGAGATATTTTAGTGATGGGACGTTTAACGGTGTCATAGCTGTGTTGTGACGTGGAAAAAGAAATGGCGGATGTTCAAATATCTGTATTTCTTTTTCTTATTTTCGTTTTGGTTGTGGATCAACGACTGTTGGTAGTTTTAAGGATAAAGGGTTTTGTAGTCACTTTGTGTATCGTTAAATTGATATAAATCTTCTTAGGTCTCGTAATTTCTTCGTTGAGTTTATTATAAATATTATTGTGTATATTATATTATTGTATTTTTGTCTCAGGCATTACTGATGTGTCGCTAAAAATGTCATAGTGGCGTTGTGACGTCTGAAAGAGATATGACCGATGTTCAAAAATACTTATGTACTTCTTTGGTATTTGGTATTCCTATTGTTTTAGTTGTGAGCTAATAGATTACATAATTTCATAATAAATATTTGTACTTTTGAACTTCGTATTTTCTTAAATTAACTATATTAAGTCAAAATTAATTTATTCATGCAAGTATTAAAACTACACTTATGGACGTCAAAATTTTTTTTAACCACCGTTTCAGAAACGTGCTATATTGAGGAGAAGAAACAACGAATAAAACTCCTCTAACTTTGCTATGACCTAGCTATATACTCCACATAATTGATATGGGAAATATGTACCGTAGCATCAAGGTTAGTGAAACCAAGTAAACGATTTCTTTCAACCTCTACTCATATATCGGGCGCAATATCCTGTACTGACACTATTGAAAAGTTTTGAATTACTCGGTAAAGAAGTCACGATGTATTTTGTATTATTTTTATTTCATATTCCTAAATACAAAACTTAGTGGTTTTACCTTCAACAATGACTAACTTTTGGATAAATCTTTCATCCCTATTTTGAAATTTCGCTATAATAAGCTACTTTTCCATAGATCTAGAACTTTTATTATTGTACTACATTTCATCAAAATTGATTCGGTCCAACGTAACAGACAAGCAAAGTAAATTTGGAATTAAAAGATTTGTAACAAAAGTATTTGTAGTGCAGTTGTGATCATAATTTTTTTAACGAAATATTCTTTTACAGTTGAGCTTATCTACAGATATAATCAGGGTATGTTATATGTCCATGGGCGGCGGTGGTCAGTTACTATCAGGTGACCTGTCTCCTCGTTTCCCTGCTTAAGAAATGATGAAATTATTATGCAAGGTATATCTGGAAAGATTTACATATTTTAAAAAAATCTAGCGTAAAAAATCTCACATAAGTTTGCTATAAAAATCTTGATTACTTTTCGTGCCTATAAAAATGGAACCCGAATGAAAATAATAGCAGGCACTTCATAAATGTCAAGCTGTCAGTTTAAAAAAGTTTTCCATATTGAAATAAGTTACTGTAGCAAGAATTACGCAGAACATAACATTACTCAAAGACTTATCTGAAACTAACTTTTGCATATTTTCTCGCGAGGCTAAAACCATGTGATAATCTGAATAAGGATGAAGAAATTATATTATTTGAATTCTTCACTTAAAAAATCTTAAAAGTTTAGCACCCTACTAATAATATAAACCCGAAAGTTTGTAAGTATGGATGTATGTACGGATGTTTGTTACTCTTTCACGAAAAAACTACTTGACAGATTTGAATACAAATTTACAGTAATATAGGTCATACATCAGAATAACATATAGGCTACAATTTGTAATGATTTTCTATAATTTTGGTCTTAAAATAACGATATATGTCAATGAAGTTGGTAAAAATCTGCCCTCTGAGAGCTACCTTGGCGTACGCTACATAAACCATTGCAGCTACACAAAGATGATGTACCCTGGGATTGTTTGTCTCGAGTAGTTCTAAATAAAAGTCCTCGATCTTCTACGTGGAAGCCACAATGACCAAAATTGTGAACCATAAATTTAATTAAACCGGATACTATTTTACGAAGCACATTTTGGGTATATTAGAATTTTTTATAGCAACGAACCGGAATGAAATTATGAAAATGACACGAGCGAAGCCGCGGGCGGACCCTAGTGCTAAACATAACTTTGAATATTTATAATATAATTGATGTAAGGAGACAAAACGATTGACAATAACGGTAATTCAAATATAAAAAATTATTTAATATTAGCCTAAAAAGGCTTTCACCTACTGATGGCCCTCTATTGAGCAAGGGCCTCTCCGACACTGAGGAACTCTAGAGGGCATTCTCGGATGCTGCTCCAGATTGATAGAGGGGTTAGTTGGCAACCCAAGTGTTAGAAGGTTTTATGACGTGACTTCGGTATTATTATTAGGTTTTTTTTATTTATTTTAACAGTTCCAAATCCTAAGACTAGTGACTTCTATTGGGGGTCACCAATTAAGCAGTTGAAAAACGAATGAAAACGAATTACGTCATAGAGTTAATATCTCCGCCTCGCGCCACAATACAGGACTGATGTCCGCGCAATATCCTGTCCTGCTCAAACAGCTTCTGAAGTTCTGGACAGCTTTTGTTTGCCCTTGTACTGAAGCATTTTGTAAAATGTTTCGGATTTAAGCCTTACTGTACTTTGAACGTATCTATGTTATAATACTTGAAGCGAAAACTTTGTACTCCATTCTATGAAAATTTCTCAGAGGGAGGACTATGAAATTTGGCACAGTTAAAGTTTCCGCGGATAAGGAGTGCAGTTAGCTACTATTTTATATAAAATTGCATTGGAATTACATGACAATACAAAATAAAAATTTGACATTTTACAATGCATTTGACACACTGACAATTTCAGAATTGTCAATTAAAATTTATTTTTAAATTGTAATACGATTGAATTCTAACTGCAGAAAGCATCTCTTGTTCACCACTATAAACGAATAAAGATATTAGGATGAATGTATAGACAATAATAATAATAAATATTTATGTACAACTCACACACGGCCATCTTAGCCCAAACTAAGCTTTAGCTTGTACTATGGTTATTAAATAGCTGATAAACATACATACATATGTATATATTTTTAAAAATATACTTATATTATATATACTTATTAATATATATATATTTACATATTTTTACACTCAGACTCCCAGAACACATTCCTGCTCATCACAGAAAAGTTTGATCTAGTAGGAATCGAATCCACGACCTTCGGTGTAGCAGTCAGGTTCACTAACCACTAGACAAACCGTCCAGTCAGATAGATGGTTGTTTCTTACACTTATACACAAAAACTACTGAACGGATCTGAATGAAAAATTAATTAACGTATGCATCAACTGTAAATCTTTTTCACAACCTGGAGCATTTGTTATCCAGCGGTTTGTTTCGATTGTAAGCGATCGAGCAATAGCGGGTGCCGATAGTCGAGTTGATCGCTAGTGGTAAAATTTCATGAGCGCCTCCGTGCTTCAGAGAGCACGTAAAACCATCAGTCCCCGTCAGTACCGTTAGGTAGCAATCGTTAAGCCACTTCAGAGGCCTTCGAGTGCCATAATACTTCCTACATTTCGCTCCTTACTTCTTCACCAATCTTCAATCAAGCTACGTGGTGAAGTATGCTCTAGGCCTCTTCAGTTTGAGAGACCCTCAGTAGTAGGCCAGTAAAGGACTAAACTCATATAACATTCACGAATTCTTAAGCCATACATGATATTATGACGTCACAACTCTCTTCACCTTATTTCGCCTGTTCTAAGATGTTGACAGCATAAATGGTTGGAATTTTGTTGGATATTACACTCTCAAATATCTTTTCTGCATACGAAACTTAATATAAGCGAAAATTGCAGTATCTTTTATAAAAAGATTCACAACAAACAGGTTATTTTGTACAATATGCGCGTTTTTACAAGCTTTTATTTAACTTGCCGTGTATGTTTTTTATATTAGTGTGTTTGTATATTTGTTTGTTACGGGACAAAGACGGCTATGAAAATCCTATTTAAAAATCATATTGGGTTCAGCTCGTTGATGGCCGGGTCTTTTTTATATATTTAATAAATCTGTGCTTGACCACAATCCCGTCTGATGGTAACAGCGTGGTCTGGGTGGTAAGGCGCACTAATTCAGCAAAAGCCTATTCACTCTTGATTTGAAGACATTTACATTGTTATCGAACGGGAACACTGACCGGGTAACTCAACCAGTCCTTTGCGGTACGCATGATAACAGAGGACGCAAAGCGAGGCGTTCGTATTGGCGAAATGTCTTTACCGAAAAGGCCTAAAGCACTCTCCACCACGGTACTCCAATGGATATGTCTTCAAGTCAAGAGTAAATTGTACTAATTTGGTGCGCTTTACAATCGAAGACTTTATTGCCACTTACCAGGTGGGATCGTAGTTAAGCGCTAACTTATCTAAGGTGTAAAAAACTCCAATGCGGATTTGTGGATGTAATTATATGTATCCACTTAATATATCAATATTATCTATATTAATAAGGAAAGTATAAAGGGGTCAATTCTGTACATTATGTATTTTTGGAAAATTTTGATACAGGAAGATTTTATTATCCATATAGACACATGAACATTTTTTTTTTTATTTATTATTTGTCTGTTTTTTCGAGCTTCATGCAAAAACCACGAGACAGGTTCATATGAAACTTGGCATAGTCGTAGTTTAAAACCAGCGAACGGTTTTAGGATATGCTTTATCCCAGGAAACTGCTTAGTTCCCACAGAATAACAAGTTAAAATTAGTGTGGCAATTCCGAATCCAATGGATCAATTTAGATGAAATCTAGCATGTTTCTGGTTTATGTAAGGACAATGGTAATGCGATACTTTTTATCCCATGAAACTGCTTTCTTCCCGTGGGATAATAGGTTATAATTAGTATGCCAATTCTGAAGCTAATGGACAACTCTTCTTCCGAAGCGAAGCGACAGTTTCTCGTAACGAATAAAAATCACATAAAAATGATTGTTTTTTATTAATAAAAATCCAATGTGTTTCAATAGTACATGAAATGAAAAAGAAATTACGTATAATAACCATTCAGAGTCCATTATCGCGATGAAGTAAACGATTCTTTATTTGTTATGCTTAAATTCCTTGTGATTACAAGGTTGTCATAATTAAATTTATTGTTCGAATATAAATGACTTTTCGTTTTATTTATTGGCCTCATTTCCAATTCAAATGATATTTATGTCTAACTTTCCGTTGGGGCGCTTTGCTACAGTCTAATGTCTAAACTGATGTTTCGTTTTGTTAAAAGTTTTTGATGTTTGTCAAAAATACATACATGTTTCTTTAAGTAAATTTTTAGTCTAAAGCTGCTATTGCTTCGCTTCGGGTGATCTAATTACCATAAAAAGTAGTTATTGTGACATAACTGTTAGACTTAAGGTGACGCGGATTTATTTGTAGATATTGATGTCCTCTATCGAACTGTAGTATATGACTTTGCTCCATAGTCAGTAATTTCCGCGGCGTACGTGATATAAGGATTTTTTTTGGTATTTTTGTCACACGGTGGGTTACATTACCGAACTTTTCACACAGATCCCTAACGTTTAAAAAAATGTTATATAACTTATTTTCTTAAGGGACAATGTGGAATTGTAAGGGTAAAATAATTTTTCAAATCAGCCCAGTAGATTCGGAGCCTGTTCTCCTCAAACATGGTTGGTGTAACGTCATGAAAAATGTAATATTTAATTACAATCGTCACTAAACATTGTTACTAAATGCAGTAATTTTAAATCACAGTATCGTTAAAATTGAATTTCGTTTAAATAATATTCTGAACGACTCCATAGCATCCTTATTCCTAACTCTTTGACCATTACGATAATGAAAACTCGATAACGGCTTCACTCGTAAACGGTGTTCAAGCAATGATCGCTCGATTCCACCAAACAAAGGAACCAACGAACGAACGTAAGGAAAAAAGGCAGAGATTCATCGTACACAATCACTAAACGTTCGTGATAACTGCGTTACTTCAGCAATGGAGGTGTTATGTTTTTAAATAAAATTTCAAAAAGTTGAATATTAAAATTTCTTGAACTTATACTTCTTTTGGGTTAGGGAAAAATGATGAGAGTAACTAGGATATGGCATCATTTCCCTGCCTGTGCTTCTTATATGAGATCAGTATGGCTTCAACACATTTGTGGCCCACTAATAAGCACGGGCCTTAGAACGTGACGGTGGGCGTGGTCGGCAGGAGGCCCGCTAAAAGCAAAAAATCATAAGAGCTTCCGTGCTTTGAAATGTACGTAAAACCGTCGGTCCTTGTTGTTATCGTAAGATACCATGGTTAAGCCATGCTCGAGGTCTTCAGGTGGCACAAACATTTCCATTGATGGGCATAGGACCAGCGAAGTGGAGCTCTAGGCCTCCTAAATAACAGGAGAGATCAGTGCTCAGTAGAGGACTAGAAATAGATTGAAGTCAAAAGAGACTCAAGGTCCCAGGCTTTTAATTTCACAGTTAAACCTAAAGACCATTACTTCCAAAAAAAACAGGAATGTCTTGAATTTTTTATTAGAAGGTATTACAAAATACAATCTGCCTAAAAGCTTTGAAATACAGTAAAGGTCCAATAACGCAGGCGACTTACGAGTTACTGAGGGAAGAATTTTAAATATTTTCATTGCTTTTTGTACTAGGAGACGTTGTAAATATTTTAGCACGTGACGTTAAATGGGAATGAACTGAATATTTAAACAAAAGTTTCTGTTCTGTGTAATTAAATTGCTTTTAATTCGACTGTTGTTTTGATATCGGGTAATCGGATATGTAGGCAAGAGGTTGGATATCTTATTATATTATTACAGAAGTGAGTTGGGGATACGAAAGGAATTAGGCCGGTTTGTGTAGATGGTCTCTTTATTTATTTACTTCAGGATAACCACAGCCACCAATGTCTCTGCACTAATTTCGCCACACTCGCGCACTGTACTAGCGACACAACACTCGCGTCACTACACTAACGTCACTGTCCTCACGTTCAATATACTCGCGACACCGTACACTAATAGCACTAATCACTTCTAACTTTACTTTTCTTCCCTCTTCTTTCCGGATTCCTTCCGGATTCGCTTCCGAAACTGAATTGCCCGTTCTGTCTCTAACCGCCTTATATATGTACTTCTAATTTCGAAGGAACATTCCAAATTCAAACAGTTAACAGTTGAATCTGCGCGAATCTCTACTTAGGAATTGGAAATACTGAAAGTAAAAGTAACTCTTTGACGATCAGGTCAATCATAGCCTATCATCCAAAATAATATCATTGAGATATTTGTACGCCCCTTGGTTATTCGTAGACAGAATCCTTTCACAAAAATCATCGAGGTTTGCCATGATGCACACGGATTAAAAATGTCTAAAAACATAAAGAGAGCCCAATATCAGTTGATTACGACCGTCCACGCCGATGTTCGAATGAGAATGCCCTTGCTTTACTGCAACAATGGCGGACATTGATAGTATTTTGAAAGTGTCAGTTGTCAGCAACCACCTGTTAACTATTTCACTCAAAACTACTTGTTTCCCGTAATCGCTACAAGATGGCGTTTCGAGATGTTACAGAAGTGAGTTACGGCCATATAAAGTGCGGCAGCGCCGTTAGATACATCAGTGGGCCCATCCTTAAGCGAGGGTATCGAGTTTAATAACAATTTTATTAATCTGGAAGTAACTATATGTCCATTAAAACATTAACATTTTTATGAGAATCGGTACAGATATAGACTAGAACTTGAAAACTTACTACTGTCTTCATACAAACTTGAAGAGCTTGAAATTCAGGATGAAATCTCCCTTGAGTTCAGGACTAACAGATGAGATTTCATACATATTTTAAGTGAGTTGGTATGTGTCGAACTATATCGTTGTCACTGATCCGACATCTTGTTGTATTACTGATCGAAACGTATATCCGACAGTAGGTACTCATATATTGTTAAATTCGTATTCTTACTCATATACATACTCATAATTGTATTCGTGTATCAGATTGTAATAGAAATCCACAGCCACTGAACTTCGATTGTAAAATTAATTTGTAATTAATAAATGATTAAATTAAAAAATATTAAAATTATGAGAAATTAAAAAGATGTTCTGAGGACTTTATTTCGCCGCTTCTCGTACTCTTTATTTACCTTTCGTAAATGGAGGTAGACTTAAAAAAATACTTCCTATGAAAATACCTGTACGAAATAAATGATTTAAAATTGTATTGAATAATATTAATTGTACAAACATTGAATTACTTGCAAATTTTCAACATTACTTTTACACGATTCAATAATTAAACGATTAAAACGATCAACATTAATTTTACACGATTCAATAATTTTAATAATCAAAATTTCTTTATAATCAAACAAGTGTAATTGTTACATTAAGGAATCTGCTGAATAATTGCATGAATCCTTAACTTAATATAAATTTGAAAACATTTTTAATCCAATAAACAGTATACGCGGCTAAAAGCGTTTATTGGTGGGCATCATTTAATTCCCTTGAAAGCCTTTGCTGTGTCAATAACGCTGGGAATAGATCGGAATGGGTAAGTGCACCTTGGCAGTATTTAGATTATCTGCCACTATATTTTAATATCACTGTTATTCGGATTAATGGAATCGGAATGGATTTAGCCCAATACTGGCACAGCCCTCGCCTGTGAAGAGGCCTAGAGCTTCCACCATACTGCTCCAATGCGGATAGGTTAGAAGCTCCGGAAGATTTTAAGGCCTTCGACGTGGGTTGAGGATTGTTATTTAAGGAAAACAATCAGGACCAACGGCTTTATGTGCCTTCTGAAGCGCTTACGATATAATAATAATAATAAAATTTGTTTATTGCCCAATCTTTTAAAACAATGACGATACATAATATATAAAAACTAAATTAATGGGGGGCAATAGGCAGCGACTCAGCTGTTGCTGACAAGAGACCGTGGTCCCTTGCATCGCTGTTTTTCAGCCGCTCCCTCCTCCCTGAGATGTTATGCGGGGGTTAAGGCCTTTGAGGATCCCAAAATCAACACTTGTGCTACAATAAAAAATTAAGACTATGTAACAAAGGAATATATAAAAATAATAACAATATGATGCGTCACCTTGTGCCTACGGTGTTCACCGTCTCTGTGTGTGTGTGTGTGTGCGTGTGTGTGTGTGTGCGTGTGTGTGTGTGTGTGTGTGTGTGTGTGTGCGTGTGTTCGTGCGTATGTGGGTGTGAAACTGTGTGGTGTGATAATAAATTGTAAATGACGTTATTTGTAGGGCACTTTAAAATGTAAAGTAATTATTAAAATTCAGACATTTCCAGTAAGCATGATTCAAGTTTTCTACAGCATGTTGCCTCTTTAGAAGGGCAGATTTTATTTTAGATGATAGTAGATATAATATCGGTCAACCAGCCTCCTACCGCCCGCATCGCTGTTGCTTATATCCTATCACGATCTAAACAAGCTGCCAGGCTATGAAAACTTCAAAGATTGCTAGTGTCGAATTTACAACATGGTTCGTATAAAAACGCAGCATTTGCAAATCCTGCTACTGAGACCGTATGTGAAAGCCGCACAAATATTCAAGCACTTCCAAACAAGTGGATTTGTTCCCTCTTTCAGTAAGCCAGTGGTACGTTGTGTTATACGGTTTATTTTCCAAATACTCTCAATTGTTTTTGGACGAATACAGATATACTGGGTTTTATCGTTTTCATAAGGAAATAGTTTTTTTGGAACTGTTTGACCCGTTATGTAGCTACATTTGTAAAAAGTAGCATTGTATGTTATTCCAGACTATAATCTATCTCTCAAATTTCATTCAGATCCATTCAGTGGTTTCATACTGAATAAATGTGAATATTAGGGGACTTTTAGCTGTATTGGACTGCTTACCGTACAAACCCCAATGGCTGGCAGATCAGGTTTGAAGGTTGTGAGAGGCAAGAAAAGTTTGCTGTTCGGTGCGTTTGCATAAGAATTATTGTCTTTTTGTGAAGCGTGTCTGGCTAGCTACCGCCCTCTTGCTTGATTCTGCCTCGAAACGATTAATTATGTTCTGAGGCGGGGGGTGGTGGCTTGAGATCCAGATCTCCTCTTATTCCCGCCGCCCTTTTGTCATCCTCCTTCCCATTCTTTTTCTATTACCCGTCCTGAAGCAGTATGTTTTTGGTGTGTTTGGGTTCACTTGGTGCCATTATTGATCCCGATTGCTTGACTGTACTACTGTACTGTTTCTCTTATTTCTTTCTCTTTCCCGTGCGTGCAGATCATTGATTCCTTATTGGCAGGCAACATGTTAGTAATCAGTTTGGCATTACCAATGTTCGAGCGGCGTTGATAACTAACCATCAGTTGATTCATCTGCTGGTTTTCCTGCTTTAAACTTCTATTTGCAGTTCTAGATCTGAAAGAAAACAGATCGTTTTAGTACCAACAAAATACAATGTGTATATGTTCTAACTAGTGAACAACGTACGTTCTTTCAGATATTTACCAGGGAACTAGCAAACTCTGGCAATATCGCAACACAGGACAACGAAACGGCATTATAAAAGCCTGCATTCGAGAATAAAAACGGGAGCGCCGAGATTAGATTATACAGTGCACATGTAAAGATGATGTGACCAGTTACTTTGACGTTTTGTGGGACAGTTCAATCAAAATTTCAACTCTTTTTGACAGATTATTTAATTCCAATCTTAGAAACGGTTATAACCGACTTACAAAAATGAGGTCCCCATTTCGACTATGTTTTGAGTTCCTTCATAGTTTTTCGATTGGGTCGATTTTAATGCTTCTTTTTTTATTCGAAAGTTAGTGCTTGAAATGCTGTCCTATTTAAGTAGTATTTTTTGCAGTCTTAAGAGTACTTTTAGAGCTAATTCTAATAATTCATATTGTTATGACAATGGGTTGGGGATAGGAAAAGAATAAGGCCGGTGTGTATAGATGGTCTCTTTAATTAAAAATTACTTGAGGATAACCAGAGGCACCAACGTGTATGCACTAATTTCGCTACACTCGTCCACTATACTTAGCGACACAACACACGCGTCACTACGCTAACGGCACTGCCCTCACGTTAGTATACTCGCGACACCGTACACTAATAGTACTAACACTTCTAACTTAACTTTTCTCCTCTCTTTTTCCGGATTCGTTTTCGAAACTGTACTGCCCGTTCCATATCTCCGACCGCCTTATATACCCCTAATTTCGAAGGGACATTCCAAATTCAAACATTTTTCAATTTTCTTCTATCCTGCTTACACTTTTGCTTTCCTGTACTTTGCAGAATTATTATTTTTTTTTTTTTTTT
>DWJZ01005994.1:0-13456 GCA_018249125.1 Asbolis capucinus
ATGTCACTGTTTAATATATATATATACATATATATATATACATATATATATATATATATTATAAAATAAATTATACCAACTAATATAAATTAATAAAATTAAAAAATAATAATAATAAGACACACAAAATAAACGACATTAAATTTGGTAGCGTAAAAAAAGGCAATTTGAAATAAAAAAATTAAAAGTCGAATATCTCGAAAAGGGTTACGTTTAGGGTAGGGTGTCTCATAGTGAAATCAGTCAGAAATGATGGGTACTCCACGCCCTTAACGGATCTAGCACGACTTTCCCTGTAACCTTGTGTATACGTGAGTAATTGATAACCTCCTCCTTTTTAGGTCGGTAAAAATGTACTATGTAATCTTGATTGTGTTAATTACAATAATAAGCAACATTGTATTTTTGTTTTTGATATTGTTCCATTTATCAGTTATACATAGAATTCTAGAAGGAAATAAAAATTTTACTGAACAACAAAATATTTTTGTGGTATTTAGTTTTAATTATACTCGTATATTTATTTATTTTGAAATATTTATGTTTGGTGAAATAAATATTTTTTTTTATTCTTCTTTCAACATTGTTACAACACGAGCGGAGCCGCAAGCGGGACCTAGTTATTTTATAAAACGAACGAAACGAACCTAGTTATTTTATAAAACGAACGAAATGTAACGAAAGTTACAACATAATAAAATACCGACCTTCAGCCTGGCAGTGCGGCAACACCAGCGTGGATACTGAAACAAAAAATATATTGAATAACACTAAGAACTGCAAAGCGAATCGAAGCGTTCTTAGCCCGGTGGCTTGTTCCGGTAATAAACGATCAAAAAATTAGGCAACAGCCGTCGTTCCGGGTTTTTATCGTTAGATTTCAATCGTTAACCCATGTCGGAGGTCTACGGGCGACATAAAACCTTCCGACACTTGGTTTGGCCACTAACCCCTCCACCAATCCGCATTGGAGCAGCGTGGTGGATGCTGCAGGCCTCCTCAGTTTGAGAAAACACCTGTGTCCACTAATGTTACATCAAACATATTAAATTAAATACTTGTTTACACCCGCAGATTCGCTAGCTCGGTTAACCAACAGATTAAAAGTAGCCATGTGTTATGTATGTTTACATAAAAAATATTTCTGACCCATTTTTGTTTTCAGATAAATTGAGTAGTTTTTGAGTAGTTTCACAAAGTTTTACATTTATAGAAGGCTTTAGTAAAGTATTCATGTGTGTGTGCGAACCTTCCTTTCATTAAGATATATTAAATCAAGTGTTTACAAAGATGCATTTATAAAAGCCTTTTTAATTAAAAAATTAATTATATCAACTAATACAAATTAATAAAATTAATTTGCTACCTAAACACATGGCATTTTTTACTTTAAGTAAGTTAGCACTTGACTAAGATGCCACCTGATGGAAGTCCTCAATGGTAAAGCCGACTAACTTAGTAGAAGCCTATCCACTCTTGATATTTTCATTGTAATCTAATGGGAACACCGACGCGGCCAAATCTAACGTTATTTTTGTAACAAAATGCAAAAACTAATATCGAAATAATTAATTAACCCTGTAACACAAAAAGTATGTTCAAGCCAAACGTGATTTTGCCATTTTGGAGCATATTACTAATACTAAGTTAGAACAAGCTAAAAAAAATAAAAGTTTTAATTACAAATCGCCAAAACAACAAAATACACATTCATAACTGTGTTGTTAACCGTCGAGGAGTTCCCTTGTCTAGAGCCAATCCTGAACATAGTTCCAAGTAATGCTTTTAATAAAAAATCATTCTCATTGGAACTTAAGCATTATGCAAAATTTCAGCCCCGTAGCGTAAGAGGGAGTAGGTTTAATTAAGCTTGCAAGATTTTACCCGTAACAAACAATACATTGTTCCTGTACATTGAATATTTTTTCAAAATTTTGATGATATCTCTAATATCGAGAAAGCACGAAAATATTTTTTTTGGAATCATTGTCTGTCTATCTGAAGACGCATCACGTCAAAACCTGCAGACAGATTTCGATAAAACTTTGTAAAGTTAACTTATATCCCCGATTAACATTTAGGATACTTTTTATTCCGAATGATTCCCGGGTTCGCCTGGAATAGGAGAAGAAAGTTTGTATGGGAATTTTCTTAAATGTCAACCGATTTGCTTGAAAATTGCAACAAACATGCCTTATTTAAATTAATGAAATAATTGTTTCTCAGTTTTTTGATATTTTGTTATGAAAAGAAAAAAAAAGGCAAAATAATGTGAATATTTTGAAATTTTCAATAGAAGCTCCTGGGGGATACCTGGGTGTATTTACCTTGAATTTGAAATTTACATATCTTTAATATAACACCTTCAATATAAATTGAGCGTTTCTTTAATTTAGTCCTTTAAAGGATATAAAAGGGGGGTGAAATTTTGTACTAAAATGCCTCTCAATATACTCGTATGTAGTATTTACTTTAGAAATTACTTCAAATCTTAATAAATTCTTATCATTTAGAAAACTTTTCATCCCTAATTATCCCGGAGTTCCCTTGGGTATGGGATGAAAGTTTGTATAGGAGTTTTGGTCCACTGGTAGTAAAAACACATAGTGTGTAAGCGAAGCTGCGGGTACAGCTAGTACTAATATCAAAACCCACTACAAGTTAAATAAAAGCTTGTCAAAACAAACCTAATTTACTTAAAAATTACTTACCAAAAAGAACTAGTAAATAACGCAACAACATTATTAAAATATCCTGAATCCAATAAAATTATAATATAACACGACGGCTCTACTACAAATAGCCGATTGCTCACGATTTTCTAGCTTTATACAACCACTGAATAAATAAGTTGGAAAACAATGTTATTATACTTGTGTGTGTGTGTGTGTGCGTCAAAGTATAATGAAAAAACTTTGTTTGAATACGAATTTATCGCATAACTGATAGCTAACTAACTTAGCAAAATCTACACTAATATTATAAGGAGGAAAATTGTGATTGTTTGTTTGTTTGAATTTAATAGGCTCCGAAACTACTGGATCGATTTAAAAAAATCTTTTATATTTAGAATCCTACATTCCCTGATAAGCATAGGCTATATTCAATACGAGAAAATTTAGGGATCCACGTGAAACTTTTCACAATGTAACCTAACGTGTGAAAAAAGTACCAAAAAAATCGCGTACGCTGCGGAATTGACAATACAGCAACATAATGTACTGCAGTTTATAAAGGACATCTACATATAAGTCCGCGATATGTCTAACTCTTACAGTTATGTCACAATAACTACTTCTTTTGGTAACTGGTTCTTCGGAAGCGAAGCGAGGGCAGTTTGTAGTATTTTATAATACCGTATTAGGTACTCATAAATACTCGTACGGTACTAGCACGGTACTCGTACGGTGCTAGCATGGTACTAGTACAGTACTTGTACAGTGCTAACATTGTATTCGTACGGTACTAGCACGGTTCTCGTACGGTGCTAGCATGGTACTATTACAGTGCTAACATGGTAATCGTACGGTGCTAGCATGGTACTAGTACGGTGTTAGCATTGTACTAGTACGGTACTCGTACAGTGCTAGCATGATACTCGGACTAATCATAATCTTTACTAACTGAGGTACGGTACTCGTACGGTGCTAGCATGGTGCTAGTACGGTACTCGTGCGGTGCTAGCTCGGTACTAATACGATACTCGTACGGTGCTAGCATAGTGCTAGTACGATACTCGGACTAATCATAATCTTTACTAACTGATCATAGTTTAGCAAAATACCGCATCAGGAATTACTTATCGTTATCCTTATTAATACTCCTCCTCCCTCTTTCCTCCTTGTTTCCTTACTAATAATAAATTAGAAACATGAAAGTCTGTCTGTCTGTTACATTTTCACGCCTAAACTAGACCACCAATTTTAATAGAACTTAGTACAGAACTAAAATACGAGTAGAACTTAAAAGCATACGAATAGTTAAAATGGACGACGAAAGTCCTTAATTATAGAAGATATATGCAGATCGCTTTGTAAACTTTGTAGGATTTGTAGACTGTAGGGGTCGAAGAGATGGGTTAAAGATGGGTTTGAAGAGGGAGGTGTACCTCACCTCACTCAGTATTTTGTGATACCTCATCAGGCACTTCAGCTCTTCAAAGGTCACAATTAAACATTTTGAAATGGGTTTAATGTTAATGAGATGATTGCGATATTAGGTAGTTTGTGAATATTTTATTATGGTCTTTCGTAAGGTTTGCTGAAGCAAACTCTTCTTTTTCTCTCCTTCGTTTAGTCATCCTCCTTCTCATTCTTCTCTATTAGCCTTCCTGAAATGGTTCTTGTTGTTGGGGTCATTTTATGTTGCTATTGATTCCGGTTGCGTCAGAATCACACTGTCCTGTGTTTCTCTTCACCATTGTGCGGGTCTATTACATCTTTACAGGCAGCGCTTTAGCGCGCTGATCACCTACTATCAGGTGACCCAATTCCTCGTTTGCTTGCCTATTACATAAAAAGCAGTAGAGCGGTACCGACTGGTTTTTTAATTGCATTAGTTTAAATAACTATTAGTGGTATTATTTTGGTAGTACCATTGATAAGAACGTGCTGGTGTTAAAATATGTTATCAAGTTGTTGTTATTGTTTACGATACAGTCATATAACTGGTACTTGTTTCTGTTTATTGACGTTCAGTAAGATATGAACCATGCTGTAAGTAATGTAACACGCTTTGCTTGGCTTGTCTTCGCTGGGCACTGCTGTAGCTCCAAACAAGTATCTAGATGTTATTCCAGGAAAAAAATCAATCAATTCTCCAAAAAATCATGAAAGACATTTTCACGAAAATCAAACGATTAAAATTCACTTTCACACTTAGTTCTTAAATGAGAATTAAATTAGTGCAGTTAATAGAAAGAAAGAAAAAAAAAGAACGATTATTACAAACAAATATAAAAAAAAACACAGGAGAAAACTAAAGCTAGAAGCAAACACAAAAATAAAAAACTATAAATAAAAACTCAAAACAAATGTATGTAAAAAAAATTTAAAAACCTGGTCTGTATTACAACATGTACCCACGAAAAGGGACAGACTCAATTAAAGTTGCGGCAACACGGCACTGATTTTCAGTCCGACCCTTACTGTGTTTTGTAGCTTGGCTGACTGTACATACATCAGAGTTTATTAATATTTACGCCCTGATTATTATAATACGTGTTCGTGATGCATTATAAAACTTTAATATAATTATAAGAGTCGCTGCCCCGATTGTCAAATCATAATTTATAGATGAAAATTAGACTAAAATTTATTAAATTACAGTTAATAATTAACAAATAAATTTAAACATTTAATAATAAAATCAATAATGAAGAAGAAAACAATAAAAAAGGATAGGATAGGTGGGAGAGTGGTCAAGTACAAATTTACAGAAAATAAAAAAAGAAGAAAAAAAAATTAAATATAATAATAAACAAGAAATTAGACAGAATTTATATTAATTATACATTATGTTATAAAATTAAAATAATAATATAATTTTGACGCGTAAATTGAAATATTGATTTATATTTAATGGATTTTTTTTTCTGATTTGTGCATATTGGTTATAAATTTTTCTTGTGTGTTACAATAACAGCTTATGTTTTGTGCTAATAATTCTAACTGTATTGAGGCCACGTTTGAGTATTATTAAGTTATTCCAATATTTCATTGGCATGTACCTTTTTCATTTTCCTCTGAACGCAGCAGACCAGTACTATGCCTAATATTTAGTCTCGAACCCACAATAATTTATCATATACATACGTCGGTTCTTTGTTTTTTACAACACCAAACAAAAGATCGCGAAATGTAGTCTCTTACGGCTACGTTAAATTTTGAGTATTGCTTTTTTGAAGTCGGTTAAAAATGGATAATGCCTCAATTGAAAGGCCTTATCCATTGAAAACGTGTCACAAATTTAAAATTTTGTTTTTCAAAATACCAACTCGGTTTAATCTTAAAGAAATTTCATACGAGTGTTAATAATTCGTTGCAAAACAATATCTTATCGATATTCTATTTAAACAAGTGTAGTTTTGTTACACAATTTATTCTGCGTCAACGTGTCGATGAATACATTTATTTATTAATAATTTTTTCATTTGATTAAATAAAATGTATAACCTTATTGTATATTTACATTATCGTTACTATTATGTAAAATAATAATAGGTATATATGATAAACTGATATGCATTGTGTTGCAAAGTTGTTAACCGCTGTAACGTCAGCATTGACAGCCCAAATAGAGAGCCTCTCTCGAATGGGATTTTCTGGGTTCAAATCCTGCACCTAGTTTTCAAAAGTTATGTGGGTTAGAAGTTAATTATCACTTGATATGGTTAAAAATTCAACCTCTTATTTGGGGGGTCCGAGTTCGAGTCCCAGGGCGCGCACATTTGACTTTTCAGAGTTAAGTGCGTTTTAAGCATTCAAATGTCACTCGCTAACGGTGAAGGAAAACATCGTGAGGAAACCTGCATGCCGGGGAGTTTGCAAAACTTAAAGATGTGTGACGTCTGCCAATCCGCACTTGGCCAGCGTGGTAAACTTTAAATTCAGAAAAAAGACCCGTGCTCAATAGTAGGCCGTGATGGGTTGGGACATATATACTAGTAAGTGATTACAATCACAGGTAAAAACTACTCTATACTCCAGTTCTTAGAGAATCTGCCTGTGAAACTAGGAGTTCCAAAATTGATTGCTGGTAATCATTTATATAGCAGATGCATATTTTTTCTCGGGCTAAATAACATCTGATATGTGTGACCTGTACGTGTTATCCATGGTACTCGATTAAGTATTCGATAGACATTTATGCTGCGTCCCTGTCGCGTAAACACAGGACGATAAAGTAGTTTAATTTGGTTAGTGCTAGTCTGATTTTGATAGTTCTTTAGTGTCAAGAACGAATACTGTGTTCTCTATTTGAGGAAAGTCATTACAACAATTTTGGATTTATTTTTTCAATATATTAATGCGTAAACAACAGTCTTTTCAAATATTACGCAGATAGAAGCCTATTATATTGGGCATAGTTAAATAGCAATGATAGCCGGTTTGACCGTTGCTCTCGAGAGCGGTAGGTTCTGGGTTCAAATCCCGCGGCGCGCACCTCGGATTTTCAGTTATGTGCCTAACAGAAGTTAATTATCACCTGCTACAGTGAAGGGAAACAACTTGACGAAAACTGTGCCTCTAAGAGTCCCCAAAATGTTCTCAAAGGTGAGGAGTCCATCAATCCGCACTTGGCCAGCGTGGGGGACTGTGTCCCTCAAATTGTCAGAGGATATCTTAGCCCAGCTGTGGGACAGTTCTGGGTTGCAATGATGATGAAAGTTTACACGGAGAAGGATTGCAAAAAGCTACCATTTTATTTAAAAATGCATTGAAAATACGTTAAATAATAAATATAACTAAGTAAAATAATTATCAAAATCAAATCGTTGATTCCATGTAGGTATAATTAAGAAGAGAAGGTGCCATAATTAAGAAGAGAAGAAACAGCGAAAGAAACCTCAAAAATACGAACACATACAATAAGCACAAATTCATTATAGTAGTTATGGTAGTGTGTGTTATGAATGTAACACACACTACCATATATATGTCACACTGACATTTCACAATTGTAATTATTAGCGTACGGCAACTATCGTTTATGGGAATAAAATAACTTGCCTGCGTCGGTATACCCTTCTAAGTACGATATGGTAGTCTACAAGAGAAGAGTGAATAGGCATTTACTAAGTTAGTGTGTCCAAGATCCGAGACATCAACACCACTTTCCATCAACTGGATTTGATGTTAAACATTAACTGATGCTATGTACAACCGACATGATATTTTATACAGCTTGACCGCGTAACAACGGGCGACGACGCCCTTAGTTTTAGTTCTTATCAATTGTTAGTTGATTACCTGTCAACTGTCATCTTTGACAGGTGACGTAACACCGAACGCTGGGACGGCGGCCATTACTGAGTTCAGTTGACATTAAGCGGTGAAGAGGTTATGTCACGTGCGCCCAACGTGTTCGAGTGGAACGTCTGTCTTAACCGTTATTAATCTAAGCAATCCTTGAATCCCGATCTGCTCGCTCAGTTATCCACGCTAGACATGGATACGTCGCGAGAAGACCTAGAGGAGCCTTTAAGCTTAATGTTTGTTTGTATCACAACCAATTTGTAAACAAAATAAATGAAAAATAATATATCACTCGCGGCACAGGGAATTCTACTGCGAGGTGTGAGTGTGTAAGGAATTTATTACGTCTTATACAGGGCGTCACATCAGTGTGGCAGCGACGCTATGTGTTTAGACATTACCCATATACATACATATAAAAATACTTAAAGATTTGAATAAAGTTATAACTACATGGTGTAGCAAAAAATGTGGGAAAATGCTGGTAGGAATTCATTAAAAGGGCATACCGACTTTTTCTCAATTTTACTTTTTATGTGCTAAGCAAGAAAACGCGCAGACGGATCACCTGGTGGTAAATGATCACCACCGCCCATGGAAATAAGTAACACCATGCCGGGGTGTTACTAACGCGTTGCCTGCTCAGAAGGAAGTAATAGACTGGCATACGCGGAGAAGAGAAAGAAACATAGTAAGTGGTAAAGTGCTAAAGCAACCGGAATCAGTGGCGACAGCAACTAACCAGATACATCAGCCACATACCTCTTCAGGACGGGTGACAGAGAAGAATGGGGAGTAGGAGGACTGAAGGACGGGCGAAAAAGAGGAGAACTGGCTCTCCAGTACCCCGGCGACGAATCGTTTGGCGGCTGATTCAAAGAAGAAGGTGGTTGCCGGCCAGACAACCAATAAACTTATGTTTGATTCCCATTTTGCGTGTAAACCTGAGTGACGTAACTCATTAATTGACCAGTAAATTTTGACCTTATCATGCCTAAACTACTGAATCAATTTTAATACAACTTTTTACTCTGTGTACCAAGAATAAAACTTGAAAATAAAATTGGCCATAATTTTTATGGAAGTTCTTCCTTATCGATGATATAATCATAAAACTTTGTGTTCAATATGGAGACTTAGGCAAGGCAGGGGGGAAGGGGAAGAGGCTAAGGGAGGGAGGTAGGGAAGGGAGGAAGGAAAGGAGGGATCTATTTTAGTACAAAATTAATAAAATGAAATCCAAAGTTTTTTTTGTGTACAAATTCTGTCATGATTCTTAAAACCGTTCCTATGCCAATATTACAAAGAGAAAAGATTTGTTTATTTGTTTGACGAGAAAGGTTCCAAAATTGCTAGGCCAATTTGAAAATAATGTTTTATTTCAATATATATTTTGTATAAATGTTTAATTAATATTGTAAAAACACCCACCATCAGCTTTCTCCACATCCATCGAGGGTTCACTGGCGGACAATGTCATTAGGCATTAGGTCTTGCCCTTTGTATTTTCTATTAAGAGGTGACAAAAATATGAATAAATAAATAAATAAAGTTTCCCATTAGAATCCTACATTATCCTTGATGAACACAGGCTGTAAAATACTTTCAAACACGCGAGGGGACCGTATAAAAAAATTCCAAAATATAAGCCAACGCTGCGGAAACTATTGACAATAGATAGATCAAAGTGATGTATTACAGTTTTATAGAGGACAGCAATATTTACAAATAAGTTCAAATACCATAATGTCTAACTGTTACAGTTATGTAATAATAACTACTTTATTGTGGTGACTGGTTCTACCGAAGCGAGGACAGTTTTAATTTTTTTATAAGCAACCCAGTCTTGTTGGATTTATTTCTGGTCCAGAGTTTATTGAATCTCATTCATCTGGTCAAGTGTTGTGCAGAACTAATTGAATAAACGTTATAGAGAACTGCTATCTTTTTTATAATTCTCACGACCTGGAGGTCCTGGGTTCAAAGCCTCGCTCCTCTAATTGTCAAAGCTATATGCGTATCGTAAGTAGACTATCACTGGCTACTGTGAAGGAAAACATCGTCAGGAAACCTGCACTTCTGAGGATTCTCCATAAAGTTCTCAAAGGTGTATGAATACCACGAAACCGCCAGCGCTGCAGCGTGGTGAACCAGTGCCTTTCACATTATGAGTCCAGATCCAGAAGTGGGTCCTTTATGGCTTGCAATAATGATCTCTTTTATAAAAAGACATTTTTCACTTTTACGGGAAAATTACGAATTAACCTTTTACTGAAATAAACGAAAAAACTATATATTGTTATGAAAAAGAAGCACTCTTACGGCTAAAGTTAATCGTAAGTGTAACCTGTAATGCTTCCAGGATGTTGTAAGAGAAACGAAACAAAATACACCTGCATCCTTCACTCGATAGCAGTTGCCAATCCTCTTTTAACAAGGTTTTATTTCAGTTTCACTGTACCTGTCACATGTGTTCAAATATGTGACCAAATAAGTGTTCACCTATGTGATCAGCATTTGATATCACTGTCACATGTTTGAACACAGGTGCGCTGTGGTGTCCCGTGTCGGCTTTTAGCGCACATCGAAGGGATTATAGTTCAAATGTGTGTGTGCCTGCCACACTTGCGCAAAGTCATCGTTTGTGAAGTTTATGTAAACTGTGACACCAAGAGCCGATCAAATTTTTGAACATATGTATGTCTAGCAGGTACAAGAACATCTGCCCAAATGTGGGCGCAGTCTTCAAATAAGTGTTCACTTACGTGAGCACGTGTCGCGGCATGTCTACCGTGACTATTACCATGCAACTGAGTCGAAATATCAGTGTAATAAAAAACAGATCGTGAGTACCCGTTTGCATTTAAAACGTTCAGGATTGCCTCTAGATAAGGGAACGATTAACAATACAGTTATCTATAATTAAAACTCGTTTTTTTAAATATTAAATAAAGCTTGTTATTATTTACTTTATAATTAAATCGATTTTGTTTGAACTGTACAATCGAAGGTTATCAAAACGAAACGGACTTTGTAACTACCGTTATAATCCTTACTAATATTATAAATGCGATAGAAACTCTGTTTTTTTTATAACTTCTTAAGCAGACACATGAGCAGACGGTCATCTGATGGTAAGTGGTCACCGCTGCCCATGGATATTAGCGACATTACGGTCATCACCATCGGAGGGTGACGATGGGGTTTGAAGAGGGGGAGGGGTTACGGAGGAGGGGCGTACCACGTGATGTAGTCACGTCAAAACACTAGTACTTAGTGTAGTATTAATAACAGTGCTGAATAACACCTGTTCATTAGATAACAAAATAAGAAATTAAAACGTTGTTTTTTTTATTTACGGGTATTGTGTTTTATAATATTCTGTGAAATATACTTATTACAAATATTAAATATTTCAATAACAATGACTAAATTTCGTATTTACAGAAGAAAACAGTTTTATTTTATGTTTACACATCTGTATTCGACACATTGGTGTAGAAACGTCGTATAAACCATTTTAACGAAAATTAGTTATTAATGTAGTCTTATTCAGAATTTTTCGCTCTGTTGATTGTGTGTAACGCTTTCAAATTCACAACAAAAATGGTTTATACGGCCCTGATTACTTCACTCTTAACAGTCTTTATTGCTATGTATGGTGTAAGAACCAAAAAAAGGCTCTGAAATGGTATTACATAGAGCACCGATATCTATAGAAACTTTACTCAAAATTCCTTTGAAAAGATTTTGGTACCAAAATTATATCGGGCGGACACGGTCGAAGAGCGGAGCAACACCGTTCGGTACAACTAGTATTATACTATATACTCAATGCACAGTCGATCTAGATTTTTTTTCAAACAAAATCGTCAATTTAGACTGGCCGCTTGGTCTAGTGGTTAGTGAACCTGACTACTACACCGGAGGTCGTGGGTTCGATTCCCACCCAGGACAAACTTTTCTTTGATGCGTAGGAATGTTTGTTCTGTGTGTCTGGGTGTGTAATAGAAATATCTTTTCAAGTATGTATTTAAAAGTGATATGATATTTTATCTCATATGATATTTTATCAGTTGTCAGATCACCATAGTACAAGCTAACGCTTATTTTGGGGTCAGATTGTAGTGTGTGAGTTGTCCAAATATATTTATAAAAAAAATATTTATGAAAAAATAATATGGAAAAAAATCCAGATCCAATTTGCACCGAGTAAATAAAAAGTTTAATTATATTTCTTCTGTCAATATCAATTTTATCGTTGTCAATTAGAAGATTAATTTCGCTTCTCGATCCTAAAATTCAAATACGGCAGAATGAATTTAACAAATGACGTTCTTTAGTTAGCCTTTCATGGAGAAGAATGATATTATCTGGATAATGGTCTCTCCAGCGCTTTTATTATGAAACCCACAAGATTAATTTTCCACTGGATCTCTTTCATAAAGCCTCGATTGTGGGAAATGTGGTTAAATTCAATCCTTTATAGAATTAATCTGTAGGTTTTGAGATAATTTTATCAGTGATATATTTTATTCTACTAATATTGTTAGTGTGAAAGTTGTAAGAATTAATGTTCCTTCATGTAAAAACTACTGAACAGAATTTAATGAAATTTGGTACAGGGATAGATAATAATAGCGGTCAGGTTTAACACCTAGACAACTTTTTATCAATACCCCACGCAGGCAAGCCGCCGGCGGATCTAAGTACACTTATAAATGACAACAATTTCTTTTAATGTAATTAACAGGTCGGTTGGTCTAGTGGTTAGTGAACCTGACTGCTACACAGAAAGGTCGTGGGTTCGATTCCCACGTTCGATTCTTTGATAAGCAGGAATGTTTGCCCTGTGTGCTTGGGTGTAGCTATTTATATAAGTATGTATTTAAAAGTATATGTATGTTCATCAGTTGTCTGATCACCATAGTACAAGCTAACGCTTAGTACGGGGTCAGATGGCCGTGTGGGAGGTGTACCGAAATATTTATTAATATTATTATTTACAACTGTTGCAGAAAAGTGTCATATTGAGATGAAGAAACGCCGTAAGACCTGCTTACCAGACGTTTATGGTGATATGAAACCGGTACTGATGAAATACCACCTTCTTTTAACATCGTCTTCTTTCTTTCACATCATTACGTCATATGTTTAAATTAAGAATGCTCAACGCCAGGTCTGAGGGCCATAATGTGGCCCGAGAACGGATTTTAAATGGCCCGCTCAAGGTTTTAGAACTTTTTTATTACGCAAGTCCTGAAGGTAATTAAGTAGGAATTACTAGTGGCCCGCAGTAAATAAATAAATATCTTTGGACAACTCACACACGGCCATCTGAACTCAAACTAAGTGTTAGCTTGTGCTATGGTGATATATGCTTTTAAATACATACTTCTATTGCACACCCAGACACACAGAATAAACATTCCTGCTCATCACAGAAAAGTTTGACCTGGGTGGGAATCGAACCCACGACC
>DWJZ01005995.1:0-13456 GCA_018249125.1 Asbolis capucinus
AAATTTTAGAAATGGTTAACCAAACAAATAAATAGATAACCTGGTCCACTTATCAACAGATTCTAACTTAATGATACTCTGTGCAAATTCGATTATCTAAGTTGGTGAACACCCTAAAAATATTTTTTATGGTTTGTTTACATTTATTCTGGTACAATGTTGCGCCAAATATAAGCTGATTCATCCTGAATAGCTGAAGGCAAATATAATATATTTTTTTTCAGGTGCAGTCTTAACAGTAGCTTATTCTCCAGAAGCAAATGACACAGGTGGAATACAGTTACTAGGCAACTCCCTACCCGAAGGTGAGTTCCATATCAATATGATACATGCTTAAGGCTTGCTTAACATTTTTTTAATGCATTTTATAAATGTCCAGGTACCTTCAGGATGAGACCAGGTGATTCAAGGTTTTTCTTATTTTCTGTCAATGTTAACCTAACTATTTCATCGGGCTATGCACACTCTTAAACTCATGGTATTCACTTTGTAGTAACATTTTTTAACATCGCACCTTTGGAACTCTCTCTTAGCATCATAGGACATTTCATTATTGACTAGCCTGTTAGACTAATGGTTAGTAAACCTGACTGCTAAGCTTGCAGGTTGTGGGTTTGAATCCCATTAGGTTAAAGTTTTGTGTAATGAACAGGAATGGTTGTTTCTGTCTGGGATGAAGACATGTGTTTAAAAATATTTATTCATGTTTATCAATTGTTGATCATCATAGTGCAAACTAGTGGTTATTTGGGTTTAAAAGTCTGTTTGTGAGTTGTTCAAAAGATGTTAATTTTTGTAATATTTCATCATACGATTTTAGTATCGAATTCAAAATGGCCGCCAAGATGTGTCGATATCTCAAAATGTCATTGCTCAATGTCAAATATCTGATGAAACCAGATGCAACTTAAAGAATTAAAATTAAATTACTAATTTCATTTTCAAAAGTGGGTTAGATATTTTATAACAGTAACTTTTTCCTACTTTACTTATTTTTGCCTATTCTAGCAATAAACAGCTATTGTTTTGGTTTTATTATAATATGATACTGAATTTTTCGTTGTCATTATAAGGCTGTGGTCATAATTACACTAAGAAAATCACAGTTCCATTATGATTACATATATATTTGTTGTTCATTATTAGTAAAAAAAATATAGATTTGCACAAAGTCTATATAGCTGTCGTAATAAGGTCTAATAAAACCTGTTTTGAAGCCAAATTATTGGAGAACGAAAATTTGATTAAATAAAAATTTTGCTACAAAATTACTTTAACTTTTGTTCATAAAATTATATTATTACTTAAACCCCTCTTTTATACGTACATTTTGCTGTGTCATAGTTTATGCGTATGTCGTTTTCTTGTTTTTTTTTTAAAAAATTTATATTTTTAAATTTTTGTGTCCAAATTCCACGGTAATATCAGAACCCTGAATCAGGCTCTTAGACTATTCTATAAAACTTCTATCAGGTGGGATCGTAGTCAAACGTTAACTTTTTTATGGTAAAAAAAACTCACATATAATATACAAATTCTGAATGATTCCCCTTGATTGAGTGTAGGTTAAGTAGTTACACTTATCAGTGTATAATAGGTAAATTAACATCTGCAAAATATTTTCAATAAAGTTATTTTAAAATCAGAATTTAAAATTTTGGAAATAAATATGTATATTTCGCCAAGTTTACACTATATAAACATCATATGTTTTTTTACCTTCTATAAATTAGTGCTAGACCATTATCCTACCTGGTGTTAAGCAGTAATGCGGTTTTAGATGGTAAAGCGCACTAATTCAGCAAAATCCTATTCACTCTTGACTTGAAGACATATTTAGACATATCTTATTCCAGTCCTTCGCAGTAGGTATCAGGAAGGAAGACGCAAATATATATAAACATATGATATAAAATAAACCCTGAGTTTCTCTACATCCAGCTGCCATGAACCGTTCTAGAACACATCCGTAGGTGTCCCTATAGGTCGAAGACTATTTTTTTAATTTTTTTTAATTAGTCCCAGTACGAAGTAGCAACATACCTAGGACAATAGTTGATGGACATTTACCAGTAGCATAAAACAGGCCAACTAAATCCTTAATATAAGTATATATATATAATACATATTAATTACGTTATGTCCAGAAATGTAATTAGGTACTCCAAATATATATCATAATATATACGTAATTATGTATTTTTTATTGGAAGTTAATTACAGTTATCTGAAATATTAACACAAAGTATTATCAATGAATAAATAATGGTTTAAGATAGCATTTTCAATGTAAAGTTTGCAGTTACTTAATTATAATGTTATTCTTTATATATTAATTCTGTAATTCTCTTTCCAGTGGTTGTCTGGAAGAGAATTACTTAAATTATATATCATCACTTATCATATTATGAATTATTCATTATTATTTATAATATATATATATAATTCTTAATATAGCACATTATAGTTAAGTAACTGAAAGATATGAATTTCATTGTAATTTTTAATTTTGGTAAGGTTAAATTGGATGGCGCCGATAAATAATTGACATTCGAAATGGGCGTTAGATGAAATAAGTTTGAGACTGCTCTCTTAAAGTCTTTTTTATTTTCATGTACAGATGTAGACGTAGCTTACAATTACTATATTTTGTATTATAATATTTGGTCGCAGGTCTGCAAGTGGTGGCCGCCCTCCCGCAAGAGATGCAGTTGATGCAGCAGCAGGATGGCAAGGAACATGTCCAACAGCTGCAACACCAGGTTGGTTCACAGTAATATAGCATATTTTACTGCATATATAAGTCTACACAAGCGAAAAGTGCAATAATAATCTGCAATTTTGCATGCTTAAAAGCAGAATTAGCTTATCTTTCGATTCACTTATTGCCAACAGCTGGTGTTGAAATATTATTTTATGTAACTCAATATTTATAGTTACCTATACAAACCCTGTTATTTTCATATTGATATCTCAAGCTTAGGCCACTTTTGCGTTGCTAAGTCCTTAGTCACATACAGGTGCAGCAAACTTTTATGTGGCTCAGTGTTCGGTTTTACTAAAAACATATTTTATTGCATTTTAATATTGTAATAAACAGGCGCAGGTCTTCATAACGCCGAATCAGCAGGTGGTGATCAACAGGCCGGATGACACGAAGTCCGTCAACAACAACAACAATACAACCGACAACAACCACAACGTCGAGATCGTCATCAAGGAGGAGTGTGATGAGACCAACAATGATGATGTAAGTCATCACTTAATGTATTATCATTAGTTATTTAAAGGTCCCGTAGAAAATAGAAGGAATGTGTATTTTTACGTTTCCGGCTTTTTTTTAAAAGTGTGATCCGGATTTTTCACATATTAAATTGCCCTCGTTTCGCTTCGAAAGAAGAATTGTCCAGTGGTTTCGGAGTTGCTATACAAATTTAAACCTATTATTCCACGGGAACAAAACAGTTTTCTGGGATGAAAAGTATCCTATATCCGTTGTCCTTACATAAGCTACAAACATGCTAAATTTCGTTTATGTTGTTCCATTGGTTTCGGAATTGCCATACTAATTTTAACCTGGTTATTGTTAGGGAACTAATTGACAATGTATTTTTTGAGATTTAAGGGCCAAATAAGCAGCACATTATTTCTGATACAATAATACGAATTTCCAGCAATAATTGCAACATTTTCGCTTACTCTTTCTGTTTGCAAGATACGTAATAAATCCGCCGGTTGTGATCAACAGTTCGCCGGCTTATCGTTAAGCCTCATCGGAGGCATTTGGGAGGCATAAAAACTTCCGACATTTCGTTTGGCCACAAGATAAAGCTCTAGGGCCTAGGCCTTTTAAATTAAGAAAGAAAGAAAGAAAACATTTATTTTGACGCTAAAATTAAAAAAATACTTATGAAAATAAAAATCATCATCAGCGCCAAAAAAGGACCACACTCAGTTAGAAAGTCATGAGCCACACACGACCCATAGCTACTGGTTTTCAGTGTTAAATTACGACCCGTGTTCCTTGCTGGGCTAGTATTAAATCCAATTTTTTTTATTAAATTTACTTGTGAACGAAACAGGAGAGCTCGCAAGGTACTGATGGAAGCGAAGGCCTGCCCTGGCCGATCGGATGCTCCTCACAGGGTATCGTCAAGTACCTCAACACCTTGCCTTCACAAGTAAGTGAGACAGAATTTAATTTGTTATCTTAAATAATTATTAAATAAATAAACATTTCTGGACAACACACACGGCCAGCTGACCGCAAATTAAGCGTTAGCTTGTACTTATATAGATATTTTTACACCTAGACACACAAAAGAAACATTCCTGCTCAACACAGAAAAGTTTGACCTGTGTGGGAATCGAACCCACGATCTTTGGTGTAGTGCTCAGGTTCACTAACCACTAGACCACCACCAACTGGCATGTAAGCTTGTCTGTGGGCTTGTGAAATCTAAGCTATTTCCTGGGATAAAACGTATTCTATAACCATTCTCGGGTTTTAAACCACGACTATGCCGAGTTTCATCTAAATCTGTCCAGTGGTTTTTGCGTGAAGCTCAAACAAACAGACAGAAAGACAGACAGACAAACAATAAATCCAAAAAAAATGTTTTGGTGTCTATATCGACAACCAAGCCTCTACATTACTATTTTCAATAAATACATAATATGCTAAATTGATCCCGTTACATTTTTAGTACTATAGATTCGATTTCAGTTTCATAGTGCATTTTTTTACGTTTTTAAGAGTCCCACCTGATGGTACGTGACAAATAATACTTACACCGTGCCCCCGTCTGTAGGACCGGGCTTTTCGATTTCTAGTTTTTTCTTAATTTTATTGTTTGTGCTACTTTTTATGGGTTAGGTTATAACATTTGATGTCTGTTTGTCAATAAAACAGGTCTATTTCACAAATTAAATCTCTTTTATTAACATTTGACTACCTTCTTTTGAATGTATTAAAATTGTCAGGTATTTTGACGTGTGTAAGGTCCGCCCGCGGCAACGCCCGCGTGGTATGTTCTGTGCCAAATTTCATTCAGATTCGTTCAGTAGTTTTTGATTGAGAGATTTACAATCCATACCTCCCCACAAACGTAACCACAAATTAGTATATATCCAAATAGACTTAAGAACATAAAAGCCTATATATGTGTGTACATTGTTCGCAGCAAGCCCAGCAACTCCCAACGCCATTACAGCCATTTTTGCGGCTGAATCCCGGTGAGTTCAAGAAACAAGACCCCATCACGGTTGAGATCACTCCACAGTCTGAGAAGACGGATAAGGATACTTTCACTGTAGAAAATGGTATGTTACTTGTATACTGTATGTAATAGAAACTGAATATTTTGCTATGGGAATATCCAATAAATGAAAAGATGAGTACAGTATGTTATTTTTCAGTATCACACATTAAAATCAGAATGTATTTTTTGCTTTTTTCATTTGGAAAACAATAGCTTATCTACTAACTTACTATAAACATATGATTAAATAATAGGATTAATATTATTATATATACTTGATGCAAATTCGTTTTCGAAATTTTAACATACAAACAAGTTTGTGTGTATTACGTACTATTTGTGTAAACTTTCAGATGGCACCTTGATACTCCAGTCAAAGAAGAAAAAGAAATACAAGAAGAAACCAGCTAAGCCAGCAAGACCGAAGCCAGGGCAGGTTGTGATAGCCCAAGCCTCTGATGGTTCTGTTATCTTCTGCTGCCCGGAGTGTGAGATGGCTTATCCGGAGAAGGAACAGCTGGAGCTACATCTCGGAGTGCACAAGATTGAGAGGAGGTTCATATGTGGCCTCTGTGGTGCTGCGTGAGTGGAGTTGATTTTTATATTATATACTTTATTTCTATACTTGGTGCGAATTAGATCTTCCAGATTCTATCTTCCAAGTGCACACTTGTTTTAGCATAAATATTGGAAAATATTACAATACATACATAAGCTTCAATATATAATAACCTATACCCCAGCCACGATTCGCGACGAATATTTGCCATTCCAATAATTCCTGTATGTCAAAAATTCTTTTCGAATTGTGGCCGAGGTATAGTAAAAACAGTTTTTGATATAAAAGGGTTTATTGATGGGATTAATTCTTACAGAGTCATATAAAAAAGCTTAATGTGGCACTTAGATTTGTTAATGAACCTAGTCCTTTAGTACAGAATCTATATAAAAAAATTCTGGACTAATGGGCTATTTAAGTAACCATTAACGACTCTGAGCGCGATAGTTAGTCTCTATTAGGGTTATGTTGCAGTTATATAATACATCGTACTTTTTATATTTCAAGTTATCAGAGATCCACTTTCCGCTTTGTATATGTCTAGTAAAATTTCAAATGCATTAAGGCTGGTATTGTGTGTGCAAGCATGAATTCAATTTCAAATCAATTATTAGAATATTAGACACTAATTAGTGTTTTACGAAAACGAGTTTTAATTAAACGTAAGTTAAATAATTTTTTTTTCAGGTTAAAACGCAAGGAGCATCTAGAGCGCCACAAGCTCGGCCACAACCCGGAGCGGCCGTACGTGTGCGGCGTGTGCCGGAAGGGATTCAAGCGGCGCGAGCACCTCAACCTACACACCGTCATACACACCGGCGTCAAGACGGAGATGTGTGGCGAGTGCGGGAAGGGTGTGTACTTGGATTCATTTCATCATAATTAGCGTCACCGTCATTACCATTACGTCATCATTATGATGAGCCGACTCGTGAGCTCTGCCAGGTCTGTCCTTAGCACATTAGCATATAGACTGGATAGCCCGTTCTGGTAACGCTCTCCATACACAGCAGCTTCGTACAAGGAGGTGCAATTGATTGTACTTTAACTAACATAGGTTAAGTATACGTTGTTACTAACACTAGTGCAAGTAAAATGTCACACTAACACAATATGTATGTATGTAAATCTGAAATAAAAATTAATAATAGTTATTATAGTCATTATGACCGGCATCGTCATCATCATCTTCGTTATTACACATATGAAGTTTGTATGTTCATAGGATCTAATATGTGGGGTTAGGAGAAAATATTACTGGAGGTTTTTAGTAACGAGTTAAAAAATAATTTTGCGTCTAACCGCTGCATTCTGAGTTCTTAAATAGTTAGTAAATTAATGCTTAGTATACATTTATAGAAGTTGGTATAGAAATGTACTAGTATTCGCCGGCGTGGTAGATTCGACAATAAAATGCCTGTTTGTTACTCCAGGTTATAATAATAAATATCGATGCCAAATTTCATTCAGATTCATTAAGTAGATTTTGCATGAAAGAGGAATAACCTGACAAACTTTTGCATTTAAAATATACAATTAAGACTACATTTTTAATGTAAATATGAATGTAATGATCAACAGGATTCTATCGCAAGGATCACTTGCGGAAGCATACACGCTCGCACGAGAGTAAACGCGCACGTGACGACGGGGAGGAGCGAACGATCGCGCCCGCACCCGCGACCTCGACCGCACAACACTCCATCCTGCCTGAGATTACTATACATGTGAGTTTATTAAACTGATACAAAGATACACTATCAAATCAGATCGATATCAAGCATAAACTTATTCTACATAAAAAAAGTGTTTTTTTTTTATTGTACACCTACCATGTAAATGTTATAATAAGCATTTCTATCAATGATTGTATTGACATATAAAACTGGCAAATTAAATATTTTTATGATACTATAGCAGATCAAGTGATAAGGTCGCTACATGTAAACAAATGTTGGATCCAATGTTGGTCCCAATGTTGGCTGGTTGGATATGTGTACTTGTGTAATATGTGGAAGACTGTTGGTACAAACTTTAGTACATGAAAGACTAATGTGAGATACTGGTGTAGTGAGTGTTACTGGTACTGCTAAGACCAAATGTTGGTTTTTATAGTTTGCTCAGGTCCGAGGTACTTGTGTAGTGTGGATAGAAATATGGAAAAACGTTGGATCAAACATTGGTTAGATCGCTTAATAGATAATTGTGTTATAGGTACCGACTAGCGCCAATATGCAAGTGCCCGTCCAGATCAAATTCCCGCAGCATGTCGTGTCGTCCTTGCAACAGGCGCACGCGCAGGTAAAAATATTTTATATTCAGAATTGACTGTATTTTGTTGCCATATAAATCATCATCATCTCAACCCATCACGGCTCGCTATTGAGCACGGGTCTCTTCTCTGAATAAGAAGGTTGTCCACCACGCTTTCCAAGGGCGGATTGGCAGACTTCACACACCTTTGAGTTTCGCAAACTCCCCGGCATGCAAGTTTCCTTACGACGTTTTCCTTTAACGTTAGAGCGAGTGACATTTAAATGTTTAAAACGCACATAACTCCGTAAAGTCAGAAGTGCGCGCCCTGGGATTCGAACCCGGACCCCCCTTGTAGAAGGCCTAATTCTTAACCACTAGGCTGTTATGTTTTACAAATGATAATGTTTAATTTGTTTGTAACAATAAATGCTTCTTACTTGTTGTAATATAGTATCTATGTAATATAGTGTGAATTGATAACAATTTAGAAGAAACCAGCTGTACACTCTCCGGCAGGTTTTTGGCTGTCTAGGGAATGTTAGTAATCTAAAGAAAATAGTAACAATCCTTGAAGTGGAATGTATTTTCTGTCAAAATTAAAACGCAATTGGTGCACAAATATCCAGTTTTTAAAGTGTACACATCTCCTTACACTTTTGTGTATTTAGATTCTTGTTAGAACCCAAAAAGAAATCTTATCTGTGAACTTTTATGTATGTGGTCTATGTGTGACTACTAATCGACGTATCCGTTTTTGACTTTTTTTTTTCTCTTTCGTTCTGCTCTCCGTCACATATGTAATGTAAAACTCATTGTTTGAAATTCATCTTAAAATTATTATTATAGTCACATTACAGTTTTTTGCCGAAATACCAGCGCAATATATATTTTTTTTTGTTGTAAAACCGTTGTTTACGATTTAGAAAGCAAATAAAAATAGTTTTTTTTTTAAATTCAAATTATTTATTTATTGTATTTAGGTACATACACAGATGTTAAAATTCACTATTCAGTAAATCCTGCCTACTGACGTGCAAATATTACTTATGTCACAATAGAATGTTATTTTACAATTATTATCAAGTTAACATTAAAAATCAATTAATGTCAAATTCAGTTTCAATATTTATTTCTGATTCATAAATATAGATAATATTTTAGATCAAATCAATTTTATATACAATGTCAATAATATTTTTACTTATGTCTGTAAAACTGTTCTTTACGTTTTAGGAAACAAAAGTATATAAGTGTAGTTTTGTTTGCAGGCCCAGGCACAATCGGAAGTGTCAGCGGGAGAGGCGCAGGCGCAGCTTGACGCACTCCTTGCGCAGCATTCGTGACCCTGCGCGTAAGTCAGACATTTGTCATCGTCATGTAATGTAGTACAAGCTAAACGGTTATTTTGGGATCAGATGGCCGTGTATGGAGTTGTCCTGAGATATTTATTTATATAAAAAAAAGTGTCATCCCTAGTGGCTTAACGTAGTGGGGGCGGCAGGGGCGGCCCGCCTCGTGTGGCATTTTTTAAGGGGCGGCAAAAGTTAGCAATAATAAAAATATTTTGTAATTATTTTAACAATTTTATATTTTTATCGCTACTACATTCGGACCTAAAAAGAACACTGAACTTTTCATTACTTATTTTGCGGTGAAGTTGGGGAATCTCTTTTCTTCGAATGATATTTCGTAGCGACTGGCAACAACGCTATACTTGTGGGAATTCCGAAATTCCAGGAAAATTTTCTTCCGCCCCGAGCAGCCGACACCCACGCGACGCCACTGGTCGTTACCATAATCAATACTTGTAATAAATGTGTAACTGATCACTGCCTAGACATAAATATATTTTGGGAGAATTATGCTGGGGGTTTTAGTAAGGAGTACAGTCCAAAACTGTGTTTATTAGATTTTATGTTTATCTCCTTGTCCTGTGCCTTTATACAATGTAACCAGGCCTCCTTAGTTAGGAAGAGAAGCCTGTGCCTCAGCAATTGGCAAAATAAGGTTACTAGCACTTGACAGATTTGTTCTTTTTCAGAAGAGAAGAGAGATCGAGATAGAAGGAGTAAAGCGAGGGAACTTCCAGGAACGCACAGCGCCCTCTGTACATATGTAAACATCACAAATATATTTGTAGTTGTAATTATTTGTAGTTAGTGTAAGACCCGTATCTCCTTGATTTAGAAATTTGTATTTTTCTGTAATATAATTACTTGTTTTTTATTACGTTAAAGTATGAACATTCGATATAGAGCCATCCCTCGGGATTTTAAGTAAATAACGCATCTTATTTATACAAAATTTAATAACGAAATATATTTAGGTTTCGAAGTAAGAATGACTTTTGAAAATTTTAATTTCGTTCGGAAATATTACAGAAATGGCGTCCATTCATAATGTCATAGTTCTGTATTTGATTATAATAATAACTTGTATTGCTTATCCAGTGTTTTTGTATTTATTGTAGATTGTGAATGTTACACTGCTAGGTTTACGTTCGATCGTGGTGTTGTGACGTGTCGTATCGTGCTCGCGACGAATCTTATTGCGGTCGCGACGTATCGTATGGCGGTTGTGACGAGTCGTGTCGCGATCGCGATGTATCGTGTGGCGGTCGTGATATCACTACTATCGTAACGTAATACTTGCTGTGACGAATTGTGAAACAACATGAATAGTTGTCAGTCAATTTTCGTCTTTAACGGACAATTTTTATAAGATTGAAGTTAAGATTTTAAAAATTAAATCATTGTATAGATAATTTAAGTTTGGAATCAGAATCTCTCTAGATATTTCCTTGACCCATGAAGTGTATCAATTAAAGTAAGTACATATCAATTTATGTATATAAATTGCAATTTGGTTCAATTATATGAACACTGCCGGTAAAGACTTATATGTACAATGCAAGTAAAATAATTTTTATTCTTTTATAGTACACATTACATACATATATATACTATAGTATACAGCAGTATAATATACTACTTTATATGTATGAATTTTGACATCACATATTGCTTAATATTAAATTATGGATCTAAGATATAGACTGATGTGAATATCTTCCAAAAGGAAACGTTAATTTTTGTGCTTAGACACTAAGTGTTAATTTGGATTTATTCAAAGTCAAAACGACTCTGTTTTTTAATGTAAAAATCCGCCATGACACTTTATTTGCAAATTTTCTTAATTATTGTTTTGTCTTTAAATATTAAAACTGCGAAAGGTAGAGGGGAATTTTTGTGTGCATGTAAAAGGGGTGTTAACATTGTAGATATATACCAGAAATAGGTAGAAAATGCCAGAATTACGTGAAATTGTGTAAATAAGGTGAGGAGGTTCATTTGACTTAATAAGGCCGTCCTCATACATATTGAGAGCAATAAAATTCAGTGGTAGCTGTTTTGACAAGTGTCCTGAAGTATGAATGTGTATAAAGCATGTGCTATAATCCTGTACTACATGAATACATCGGTTTTAGACTTTTAAATCAAATCAGTTTATTGTGGTCTATTCAATTATGACTGGTCATTGTAGTCAGATCGATATCTCGTAGTCAGATCTAGCAATCATAGTAGGATGCATTGATAGTCAGATTTGTTGATCGTATGACATCTATTCATTGTCCCATCCATTAGTTATAAACATTGTAATCGGATCTATTGAGCGAAGTCGGATTTAATGTAGTATTTTAAATATCTGGCTTTTTTTAAATATAATTTTGGGGCTTAGTATGGTATTATATCATTTTGTGTGTATGAAGTCTTAAGAGACAAAAAATCATGTTTTAAAAATTCTTTTTTTTTTATAAAAATTCATCTTTGTCGAAATTATGAATTTGGAATATTAGGGTTAATTTGATATATTTTTAAATAATTATATTGTTTTTGATTATACATCTGTCCTCCTCGTGCTACGTATAACATATGAAATGAAGTTTATTACAAATTCTGAAACGAATCATAATTGAAGAATATATATTTCAGGAACATAACGTATCGTGCAGTTGCGAAGTAGATTTAGCTTCGTACCTTTTGGCATACTAATACTGGTCACCCAGAATTTCGAAGTGACAGGAGCTATTCGTTCAGTGCGAACGAGACGCAGATATATTTTTGCTGAAGACAGAGATAGAGAGACAGGTAATAGCAAGATAATGTATGATTTTTTTCTTGCTCCCGTCTATACTCTGTCGCTTAATGAGTAACAAGAACATGTAAATATCTGTGCTGTGATATTTATAATAACTCCTTTATATATTTTGATCAGTATAAAGTGATACTGCTACGTTATCGCCTCCTATTTGTATTGCGTGTACAGCCTTAATTATATGTTTATGTTTTTCATTTAAGTATTATTTAGTGTAACCACGCACAGGTTGATATGCTTTATAAACTAAAATGATGTTTGTCGCGCCACGCTTTTAAATAAATATTACAAATTTTCTATGATATGGGTACTCTTATTATCATCACAATACATAACTGTCATCTGTCATTTTTTTGACATTTAGAACATGACATATATACAAAAGCAAGAATTGCACGTATAATATAAGAAAGAAACAAAACACTACTATAGTCCACTTTGGCATAACCGAATAATTTCACTTGCTGCGTAAGACATTTTAAAATACCGTTGTGTGTTTAATCACCACACTATATTACAATTATTATTATTATAAACCTTTTAAATGCCAACGGGTACTCACGATCTGATTATTATTATACCGATATTTCGACCCAGTTGCATGAGTCATGTTGGCATTTAAAATGTTCAGTATCCGCGACGATATTAGTATAAAAACATATATTCACATTTTGTTTATAACATATCGCATGATGAAAAACACTCGTCTTTGTGGCTACGACTAAGTCTATTGATCATCACAATCTGTATTCATATTATAAAACTCTATGGGTATTTTTTCCGTACAAAGAATATTAAAAAAAAAAATGAATAAGGACACGTTAATAACGAGGTCGAACACGAAAATATTTTTTTCTGTCTGTCTGATCATGCGCATCACCCGGTGAAAACCCGTGGATTGATTTTCACACTTTGCAAATTGGTAATTTATATCTTGGATTAACGGGATTTTTATCCCGAATAATTTCAAAGTTCCTTTGGAGTACGGGATGAAATTTTATATGAGATCTATGCGAAAGCGAATGCAAGTGAAGCAATGGGTACAATTAGTGACCTATAGGAGTTCTAACATATTTAACGACATAGTGTTTGAAATATATTAACATTCTTTTTTTATTTAACCTTTCATCACACGATATTAACAAAGTCAGCTTTAAAGTAGTTCTAAAATTATTTTGAATTATATTTTTGTACTTAGATTTTAAGTTAACTTTAGTATGACATC
>DWJZ01005996.1:0-13455 GCA_018249125.1 Asbolis capucinus
TAAAAGTATAAAAACAAAATAAGTACTTAATTTAAATAACATATAGGTAGTTACTTAAGTATCTTCTTAGATTTCTTGCTACTATTAAGATTTTATAATGAAAAAAATAAAAGGTGTGTAAAAATTACTTCTTCAAATTTACTTACTTCATTTCATCATCATCGCATCCCGTGACTGTCCTACTACTGAGGCCACCTGCGGATCAGCAGACTTCACACACCCTTGAGATCTTTATGGAGAATTTTCAGGAGTGCAGTGTTTTCCTTCACCGTAACAAGTGATAATGAACTTCTGGTACACACATAACTTTGAAAATTAAAGATGCGCGCCACAGTATTTGAACACGGACCTCCCGTTCGAAAGACCAAGGCTCAAACCACTGTCACACTTACTATAAATTTCAAAAGTGTACCAGTTTATCATTTTTTCACGTCAGGATGGGATATCAGAGGAAGAAAGGTTCAATGCTATTTTTTGCCCAAATAAAGACAGTTGGAGAGTTAGACAGTCACATATTTTCGAATAAAAGGTCCTTATTCCCTTCGGAAATGCCAATTAAATAAGAGTTATATGTGTAGTAAGGAACGTAATAGCAGTATGACGATAAATCCTGAATTAAATATAATTCTAAATTGTTTTCATCTTAGTTTATATTGAACAGTCGAAGCCGCGGCAACAGTTGACAATGAAATATACCGATGTACCGTAAAAACAAGAGCACAATGCTATTAATTTATGTATGTATTTTATAATTTTCCATTCAATAATTCATACTTGCATATTTATATTAAGTAACATAAAATTGCGTACTAAAAAAAAATAACCTTTGCGCATCAATTGTATGCAAAATTTTTGTAATAAATTGAAACATACAAGAGCGAAAAGTAAATAAGATTTTTTTATACATCCGACATAGCTTAACGTTTGTTATCTTACGATAACAACTGGAAGCGACAGGTTTATATGCCCTCCGAAGCACAGAAGCGCTCATTGCCACTAGCGGTCACTCATCCTCCTGCTGACCACGCGAGCTGTTGCCTGACTTTCTTCCTCTCTTGTTACGTTACATAACGCTTCCAGAACGTTCGCTACAACATAGCTCATGGATGTTTTATAATTTGTCCGGCTACACGGAAAACCTGCAATAACATAAAATGTGTGACTAACTTCTTTCCCTGTGACCTACATATGTCAAAAATAATGTAAAAACAATTCAACTTCAAGCTAAGACAAGTCTCTTTTCTGCAACCGTTAACGCGAGATCAAGATGTATGTATTTAAATGACATTTGGCGCAGGAAAAATTGGCGTTTGTTTTTCTGCATTAAATCTCGCTCCATACATTTCGAATTCCCGTTTGGTGTTAACGCTAAGAGTTTTATCTAAAAAACCAGGGCCGGTAATTCTCACGTCCTAAGGTGGAGGTTGGACTCATGTTGATTCGTCAACTCGTTTGCTCTAAACTTAAAAAATATCGTACATACGTGATGTGTCCCTGGTAGTAATATTTAAACATACATATTACTACTTATTACTTAATTAACTATCAATATTTGTTAACCAAATATAAATTTAATTTGATATAAAGAACATAGATACAATTCAGTTATAAGTAGCTTCTCAGACCTCGTTTGCTTAACAATACAATAATTTGATATTTAACACAAACATTGACTGGCGCCTAAACAGATAGTAAAGGGATAGTTTTGTTGTTTAGTGTATGTGTATGTATGCGGTTCTCAAATTTTGAATACTAATCTTTTGATTTATTTCACTGGCCCATTGGTCTAGTGGCTGGTAAACCTGCTGACGGAGATAGTAAGTTCGATCCCCACCCAGAACAAACTATTCTGTGATGAGAAACGTTTGTTCTGTGTCTAGGTGTAATAAAATAAATACATGTTTGATATAGCGTTTAGCGTGAATGATAACAGAAATGTAATTGGTTTCAAGGCCTCTATCGCCCACTTTGAGAAAGGCTGGCTTACAACGTTAGTACGCTTACAAATAATAACATGTTTTATAGGTGACTCACGTCCTAGCATGCCTACTGGCATTGTAGTGGAGTAAAATAAGGTCGAAGTACAGGTAGCACGAGTGAAATATCTCAATTTTTGTTAGCTTTTTAGACCCCTCTTCATCCCTTGTACGTGGTGACCCCTGCCCTCCGACCTAAGTTCACGTATATTTTTTGTACATAGTAGGGATATTAAAAAAATGGTAATTTAAAAAATAACTATGTGTATTCATTACGAAAATGATTACATGTGATACATTAATAAATGACCTCAGTTGACATATTTGGTGTTTTTTTCCGACTACCGCTTATGTACTGTATAGATACTACTTGAACTGGCTGATATAATAGATATCAACTAAGTGAAATTCCTATTTAAGATTATCAAGAGGTACATTTACAAACATACATTTTAAAATCAAGTATCAAAATTACTGCGCGTAGTATTAACCAAAAGATTTTCCAAGACGCGTGGCCATTTTGAACAACGGTGGCGAATCACAAAGTTTTGAATAAATATAAATTCGATATTCCTTTTGAATAAAGTGTCGAATAAAAAGACGATTTATCAAAAAACTCTGTTCATTCAATAGCGGACGGCCTTTTATAATCTTTAAATAAACATCGTTTTTGGGATGACGTACAAAATGGTGCGTGGCGAATTTTTTTTTTAATGATAACGTTTTTAGTGGGACAAGGGATACTAATGAGTGAAGGACACCCACGCTTGGATGATTGTGCAATTTCTTTTGAGTTTCAACAATGTTTGCAATTTCTATAAGTATTGAATTTGCTTTAGCTTACTAGAGGGCTTTAGGTATCACTATTATTAGCCTTTTGGTTATAAACATACCTTTTTATTAAAAACTGTCATAATTTATATTTGTTCGCGTTTATTCGTTTATTCACGTTCATAGCTTCGGAGGCATGGCATAAAGGCTTCTAGTCGTTATCGTCAGATAGCAATCGTTAAGCCATGTCGGAGGCCTTCGGACAGCATAAAACATTCCATCGTTCATTCATTCGAACGAGCTTTCCATTCTAGACGGAAAGTACATAATTGCTAGCTTTTGTGTTTCTGACGTGCATGGACGACGATGACCACGCACCATCATGTGTAATATCTACTCGGTTGTTGGTACTTTGATATGTCCAAGTGTAAATACGTTCATTATGATGAAAGGTAATACGCTAACCAATATAGCATGTCTATTATAATGTACTCTTGGTCCGTACTAATAAAAGCTTAAAATTATTTTAAGTGAAAACTTCTTTAAGCGCGTTGAGTATTTTTTGAGATGGGAAAATACCGTGACAAGTGTCGTTACGGTTACGTACTGCTAACGCCATCTATGAAGTATTCGAGGAACTACGTGGCATGCTAGCATTTTTTGAGATCCGGAAAATACCATTGAACTTGCGACGACATCACTGTATATATGTATAAATATATATTGTACGTAGATATACAGAAAACAAAATTTTAAAAGTATTTTTTGCAATGTAAGTGACAATTCAAATTATGCACAGGTACCTAATAGTTTAAGTTTTTACTTCTGTCGGCACTCTCGGCGTGCCACTGTTTTGTCTTCTTAGTTATCGACCAGTAACTACAACAGTTACTAAATAATATGTAAAAACCTGGTCTGCGGTAAAAACAAATATTTTATCTTTGAGATAATAATATGTCAAAAGTCACGTAGCGTCGTTTGTGTGAACTAAGTAAAGCAAATATAAAATATTAGATCTCATTGAACTAAATATATTTTTTCGAATTGACTAATAATTTATTCGTCTAAAATTAAAACATGGCTTGTTGGTTTTTTGAACAAACATAATTTGAAAACCCACTATTTTCATTTCAATTAAAGATAATTAAGATTTTGATGTGAGAGTAACTATCATGAAAATAATATCACATAGGCATTAGTAAATTAATATATCGTTATAACTAGGCCTTCTCGATATGGTCTTCCCGAATCCGCCACACCGATTGCTTTATGAGTATTTAATCTATGGGCATTGGTTTAAATGTAAATAATTAAAATTAAGGTATGTATGCCTTAATTTCCTAAAACTTTTAAACATATGTAGATACACTTAACTAACTTCGGCTTTAAATGATTATGCAAGCAATACTCATAGTATGTATAATTTGTCATTTTAATAGTATCACTATCCAATGTTGGTTATAGCATAGACTAGACTATATAACCATAGACCAATTTACTTTAGTAGTACCTTCTATGTGTACAAGGTGACTTTTGAGAGTGGGTGCAGGGACTACACGACTTTATTCCTATCCTACTCCATTCTATTATCGAAGGACTCGGCGCACTACAGGTATCCTTTTACTGTGGATATCCCTCCAGTAAGTATCTTCAAGACAAGAGTGAATAGGGTTTTTCTAAGTTAATGCGCTTTACCATCTACAACTACATCGCCGCTTTCCATCAGGTGGGATTGCAACCAAGCACTAACGTATAATATTAAAAAAAAAACAAAAAAATATATTATGACAAATGACAATTACTTTGATGTCAGAATGAAGTCAAATTGACAGCACTATCATAAAACGTATCTTGTATTATAAATCGTGACTTTCAAAAATTAAAAGCCGACGCTTAAACTTGCAGTTGAAGTAAGTTATTTATTGATTATTAGTAATTCATAGTAAGTAATATTGCTAAGATACCGCTAGTTACATTAACAAGATTTCATTCATCGTGTCCCGAAGACGTGTTCTGTTTATACCATTCTCTTCTGCATCAAGGAAGTTACTGGAAGTCATATAATAAAGTAGTTTATACTTAAAATATCGTTTTAGGACAATGGCAGCATCGGTGGTCGATACATACGCTGATCCCAACATGGGTTGGATGAATGCGCCCCACAGCACAGGAACTTCGATCATGGCATGCGAGTTTGACGGTGGGGTGATCATCGGGGCGGATTCCCGCACGACCACCGGCGCGTACATCGCCAACAGAGTGACAGACAAGCTGACGAAGATAACCGACCACATATATTGTTGTCGTTCAGGATCAGCTGCTGATACTCAAGCGATCGCAGATATTGTAACTTATCACCTGAGTAAGATGCCGTCTTTTTTTTAAAACTATTTGTTACATTTATTGTATGTTATAATGTGTTTGCAAAGAATGAGTATTAAATTTATAACCTAGAGTAGCACTTAGTACACCAATTATTTCAATTCCAATAACATCTAGGTCTTTGTTCCATCCATCAGCCTTCTGTCTACTACTATCTTTACTCCCAAAAAGTATCATGAAATGGCATTGAAATTGGAAACCAACAATGCAAATACAAAATGTAAAGAAATATATTATGTTAACATTATGTATTTGGGTATTTTAGATTTCCACAAGATGGAGTTAGGTGAGCCACCATTGGTGCAGACTGCTGCGTCTATATTCCGTGAACTGTGCTACAATTACCGTGACTCCCTAGTTGCTGGTATCCTGGTGGCTGGATGGGATAAAAAAAAAGGAGGTCAGTAATAGTATTATAGCCCTAAGGGCTAATGAAAAGCAGACTGGTCAAATCATGTAACTCTTGCATAAGGACATGGGGTTGAGGATAGGGAATCAATAAGGCAATTCAGAGTCTTGACAGAGAGCTTTTATAAGACTTTTTCTGTAGAACTCCAAATATAATGACATCATTACAGACAAAGAATGCCTCAGAAAATCAGACTGAAAATGCCCCCGAGTGCATTAACAAAATAACATGTGAATGAGATAAAATAATATTATTTGAAATGTAGTAAACACTTATTCTATTCGTTGGATCAATGTTGTGTAATGATCTGTGAACAATTTATAAGTGAATGTGAGGGAACCCACACATCACATTATCATAGCAATAATCAAATATCATCTTTTTCTCATCCCACTAGGTCAAATCTACTGTGTACCGATTGGTGGCATGTTGCAACGCCAAGCAGTGTCTATTGGTGGATCTGGTTCAACATATGTATATGGTTACGTAGATGCTAACTTTAAGCCAAACATGAGTAAGGAGGAAGCAGTGAAGTTTGTCACCAACACACTTACCCTTGCTATGCTGCGTGATGGTTCATCAGGCGGCGTAGTCCGTCTCGGGATCATCACTGAAGCAGGCGTGGAAAGATCCGTGATTCTTGGAGACCAACTTCCCAAATTTTACGAGGGTTAAGAATTTTTGTATTTTGTATGGTAAGAAAATAAAATTTTTAAATTCCTGTTCAGTTTTATTTCCCAACTTTCTTTCGTAGCCTTACCACACTTTGCTGTGATTCAAAACTATTATACTCGTAAGAAATTTTACCTGCACTATTCTTAAAGGAGTAATTTCCAATTAAATTTTGCAATTACCGCATCAACTAAGATTGTATGTTGTCTCACTCAGGTTCTCCTAGTATTTTATTAATCAGATTCCTTTTCTATTTTATATGCAGGAGTATTGATTACACATATTCCCAAACACTGTCGTAATTATTACGATATCTATTATTATCAAAACAATGGTAAAAAAAAATGCTTTTGCACAGAATACATTTATTTCTATTACATCAATATTTACATACAAAGCATACATTTCAATAACATCTTGAATTTGATACAAACAGGTTTCCAATGAAACATTTACAATGAAATAATGATACAAAATAAAATATCACTGCCATATAATAGATACATATATTAAATTATTTTAATTCCAACTTTGTTGCACCGTAATATGTACATTGAAGAATATAAAAAGTATGCTGGTAAATGAAATTCCACTGTTATTAGCAGACTTGACTAGAGGATATTTCACAAAAATTACAAGACAGTAGGAGCACCTCAAGTATCCGTTTTAAGTGAATTTAGTATCACATGAATGACGAGATATTTTGAGTGATAGTATATTTTTAAAGAATCCATTAAATATTTTTGGAAAATTAAATATTTCACTTCAATTATTGAATATACTTAACAGGCGAATTTACAGCAGATATGTGACTGTTATTAACATTTAATGTTGCTGCTGTGGTATACTTACATTGAAATTTCTTATATAAAATTATCCTATGTAATATGCATGTATTTAAGAAATTATTTTCTTCAATGTAATTTGAATGATTTATTGTATTTCAACAAAATATAAGCATTCTTAGTAACCAGTATTCATCATAAATGGCAAGCAAAAGTCGCTACGTGGACACTTTCTACTGATACTATATCCCAAAGTGTTGGGCGATGAATAGGTAAAAAGTGAAGAGAAACCAGGAACAAACTAGGTGATGAGTCCGAGCTGTTGCAGCGACTGCAAGTCTCTCATCAACATCTGCACTGTCTGTTTCGTTCTTGGGAAGTAGTCCGCCGTCTCATCGTCTTCGAACGAGGGGTCTTGCGCCTCCAACTCTGTACATTATACAATATATGTATGTTATTAAATATGGTCTATGATATAGGGTAGCCAGATATTTTTCTGGGTTTAAGACTTAACGTTAAGGTAATATGAAGTTTTCCGACAACGTACAAAATTCCTTTACTTAAAGTTGTGTCAATGTACTTTTTTGACTGGCTGGTTGGTCTTGTGGTTAGAGAACCTGACTGCTATACTAAAGGTTGTGGTTGCGATTCCCACCCAGCCCAGGTCAAGATTTTCTATGATGAGCAGGAATGTTTGTTCTGTGTTGGTGTAAATATCTATATATACTTAAAGATATTTATGTATATTTATCAGTTATCTAATCACCAAAGTACAAGCTAACGCTTAGTTTGGGCTTAGATGGCCGTGTATGAATTGTGCAAAGATATTTATTTATTGTTATTTATGTAGGAACATATGTATTCAAATTGCACACTTAATCCCAGAATTCAACCGATTCTATCTACATAATAAGAACCTTCTATTCTTTCCAAAGTTCTTATCGTCTCTGCATTATTGTCATCAAAATCACCCAAGTAATTTAGCATAACAGACACATATAATATCGGTATGTATATGTATGATATACCAATGATCTCAGCCTCGAGCGTGTCCAGCCTGGCGTCGATGAGGGCCTGGCAGCGCTGCACGTGCCGTAGCAGCCGCTCGCGACACGCGCTGTTCTCGATGGCCGCCTCAGGCTGCGGCCCGCCCGCCGGCACCCCGCCGCGCTCCTCTGAACACAAAACACACAAGACACTCTTACTTCATATATCTAATATCATCATATACTATCATAATTGGAATAATCAAGTATAGTTATCATAATTGGAATAGTCAACTACAGTTACCAAAATTGGAATAGTCAACTGTAGTTATCATAATTGGAATAGTCAACTATTGTTATGATAATTGGAATAGTCAACTATAGTTATCATAAGCGGAATACTCAACTATAGTTAATCATAAACATTTTAATGCAAATGAGTATCCGATTAAAGTATCCGCGACGATATTAATCTAAAAACATATATACTTATTATAATTGGAATAGTTCCAATCCAATTCCGATTTCAAAAAATTTAAATTCATAAGTGTATTGAAAATACGTACATAAAATTTGAAGTTTTTTATGTCACAAGTTTGCTAACAAACCGGCCGTTGGGCCGTAAAAACTGTTCAATGTAAAATGTAAATTTTTGTAACAAATAATGTAAAAATCAACTTTTAAAGTAGTTTTTTGGGACATAAATTGTTTATAAAACTAGTACATATGAGAAAGACAAATTATAGACTTCACACACCCTTGGATGGTTTCCTTTACAGACTCAAGTATCAAATAACTTCTAACACACCAATCAGAGGTGCATGCAAGATCTGAACCCAGGACTTCCCGTCTTTCCGTTGGAGAGACCTGAGTTCAAACCAGTATCATCAATACTGCTACTGGGATTTATTGAATGGTTACAATAAATCATTAGTTTAATCTCAGACCAAAAGATAATTCTATATAACATATAGCAAACCACTGACTGCATATCAAGTGTGAATTAAGAACAAAATTGCTTGGAGAACCCAAAAACAAACATTACACACCTTGAACAGACTTAGCAAGTCGTTCCAGCTCAGATGTACTAATAGGCATCTCGAGGGAGGGCGCTCCAGGGCTGGCCAGCAATCCTCCCAATAAAGAATGATTACTCAGTGACCCATTCTGACTGAACCGCTCCTCAGCATCGTCCGTGGGCGTCATATCAACACGGACGGTCTCCTCAGTCCTGGGTCTGGGCGCTTTGGTGCCCATGTTATTGATAATAACGCTCAAGTCGGAGTACGCGCTTGGTTTCTCTTGAGCGAACGCCGTTTCAGGGCCGTCCCAATCCTTCGCCCATAAGTACAGTTTCGGATGATTTTTCTTTCTGAAATTTGCAACAATAATCTATTAAAATTACCGTCTTGCTTTGAAACGAGTCCACGTACATATATATTGCATTACATATACATTTTTTGAGAACAATAAAGAATCTTTAAATAAATGTCCCATTTCTGCTTCAAAATAAATGCAGCCATTAGGATGAATACACCATAAGAAAATCGTAAGTCGAGTTTGTAAAGATCCATGTACACGAGTATCATACGATGTTTTCCCACATACTTGTTCGTAAGATGGATTTTACTTCATCCTTTTTAGATCCGCAATTCCATCTGTCACATTCGCGTACGTTCAAATTTAGTGTCAAGACATAAGAAAACTTGAGGAAACCTTTAAAATGACTACCCTATAACTTAATATAACCTCAATAACTCACGTGGCAACGTAGTATTTGACCCGGAGAGCGTGCAGCGCGTCTGCTATGTGGAGCAGGTTCCCGGAGACGAGGTGCGAGCGGCGCAGGGCTGACGCGGGAGACGCGCCCGGCAGCGTGCCCTCCATCATACGGTCCTGGTCGTGCAGGAATCGCTGCGAGCGACGACCGCGTCGCGGGTTCAGGCAGATCGAGCACGTGTACTTCTGAGGCACCTGGGATAACATCATAAATAAATCTATATAAAAATTATGATTCGGCCCGGACGAAAATTCGAAATGTATAGGACTGATAATTAAATGCGGCAAGCCTTATTTATCTGCTTATTTTATCTTAATATTTATTTATTTATGAACCAAAACGATCTTAATTATACATGTTCATTAAATAAATGCTAACATTCGTAACAAAATTACATACAAAAAGTACATAAAATTAAAAATCTAAACTGCAACAAAATTACTAGTAAACATACATTTTTGAAGTCTGGTTGAATAACTGTAGGTATATAAATCTAATATTACATGTACTAGGTTATTATAAATATTACACTATATTGCCAATCATTCCACAGAATATTATTAAGTGCTCAGCCAATTTATATCTACTAAAATTTATTTATACATACCTATCTGTACATACCTATTACACACCAAATCAAAGGAAAATAATACTAAATACATACCTTTGAAAACCCTTAAATAAATATTAGCATTATGTATACTAATATTACAAAGAGGAAAGATTTGATTGTTTGTTTGTTTGAATTGAATAGGCTCCGAAACTACTGGACCGATAAAAAAAAATGTTTTACCATTAGAATCCGACATCATCCCTGTTGAACATAGGCTATATTTAATACGAGAAAAAATAGGAATCCGCGTCAAAATTTCGACAATGTAACCCCAACGTGTGAAAAAAGTACCAAAAAAGTCATTATATCGCGCACGCTGCGGAAATGATTGACAATACAGCAAAGTTATGTACTACAGTTTTATAGAGGATATCAATATCTACAAATAAATCCGTGATAGTGTATGTCTAACTGTTACAGTTTTCTGATAACTGGTTCTTCCGAAGCGAAGCGAGGGCAGTTTCTAGTATACTAACATACATACATACACTGCAAATTAAATGAAAGCTTGTAATAAGATTCCATTCCCTATATTTGCAAAATTATTTTCAAAATAGGTTCAGTATTATTTAAGCTTATCCGTTATATATCTTTCCACTATATAATATTAATATAGACAAACGAATCCGTTAAGAGTTACTCTTAGCTAGCAAAATATATTAATAATAATATTAACTTCCGACAAATTGGTAAACAGTTTGGCAGAATGGAAAAAAACATATACATATATAATTGTACAACTTTTCTTAATAAATTAAAAAAAAATGATATTCCGACAGGGCAATTCTCTCAAAAAGTAAATGTAACTCATTTTATATGTTTGAATATAGTAATATTTTATAGCTCTACCCAAGTTAGGCCATGATTGATGAGCCCGGAAAACTCCACGAATGTGTTTAAATAAGTGTATGGAATGTAGATATTAAAATGGAAGTACTTTTCGGAAAATAACATAAATTTGCACGTTACGGACGCAAATCGGTTTTACGGAGTATTTGCTTAATGATGTAGAAGTAACAAAGTGGTATTCTTGATATCGTCGAAATTTATTAATTATTCAATTTATATGTATATAATTTCTTCGTAATAAAGTCCGACTCAAAAATTTGTTCTTGTAAATTTTTGGTTACTTATCCCATGATGTTTGGTAGTTTGTTAATCTTTTATTGTACTTCAAATTTAGTTACAATGGGCGGACTTAATGCCATAAGGTATTGTCTACCAGTCAACCTGATGATGAAAACTTGGGGTAGGTGTAACAAACACTGAAGGTAATAATATAAGCATATATCAAATATATACATACATATACATACAAATATATAATGATAACAGATAACATACATAAATAAGTACATACATATAGCTCATATATTTGAATCTGTAGATGCAATTCATCCCACATATGATTCTTTTAGGAAATACATAATAATAAACAAGCAACGTCTTATATTTCTGAGTTCCTTTTATAATAAAAATACACCAAGAAGTTTCAAATTCCCGCCATCCACTTAACACCAGTAGCAATGACAGTAAGAGTCACTATTCTTGGTGCTAATTCTATCTGGATTTTTTCCATAAAACTGGTTAATTTTGTTGAGAATTACCCTTATCCTGAGGTTCGTTAGGACTAGGGCCTCAAGACACCTTTTGAAATTTAATGTAATCTTTTTAACATTCCTGATCAGTTTTTCTGATTGATGGAGTCGAGGTTCTCCACTCATAAATTGGAAATCTTAATGTCGAATGAATGAATAAGAAGCTAGTTGGCACTGTGACTCACCGGAACTCTTTTTTGTTTTCTTTACATTTTTGGATGACGCAACACCAATATATTTTTTGGTTTCTTTAAATTCAATTGCTGTACCTATGTTACCTACTTTGAGCTCGATCGATGACTTCACCTCATTAAGATGATCTGCTAAGTATGGGTTTCTGACCATATTCCACCACGCTGTCCCAGTGCAAATTGCTGGATATTTGGCCCACCGGTGTTGAGGATTCAAAGTTTTTAACTTCTGAATAACGGAAGTGCTAGCAATTTTTGACATTGCCGGTCATCCATCCATTTTCTGACCGTTGGTCTGTTGTTTCTCTGATCACTGATATTGGCGCAAGCTGCCTGACTAAGAGCGTTTCCAAGGATTATGAATTTCTCTTTTACAGGCTTTTATTTAACTTGCAGTGTATGTTTGTATATTAGTTTGTTAGTTCGCTAGGGTGAAATCTTGCAAGTTTAATTAGACCCACTTTCTCTTACACTACGGAGCTGAAAACTGCATAAGCTTTCCGTCCAGATGACAATGAATTTTTCATTCAGGCTTGGCTGCAGATAAGGGAACTCCCAACGGTTAACAATAAGATTATCAATTAGGTTTTACACACCTATTACATTTCTAAATTCTATGATTACAGTTTGTGTTAATAATAATTTTAAAATAGTATATAAAACCACGTCCACTACAGGTAAAATGGAGTATAGTTTTGTGGGTAAGCTCGGCACTGGGTAGGAAACTGAATCTTCACAATGTACGTTTGTGTTCCACGACGGATGTTCTTTGTACGTGGTGCCGTCTCGTTCAGGAAACTCCGCCACGCTATATATCAAACTTATGTCTACAGAAAGGAGAATCTTTGGAGACATGGTGTGAAATATAATATTATTTTTCATTGCTTCTAAAGAGGTTCAACGATGAACAGGGAAGGTTTCGTACTACTTCATTTATTAAACCTTAGTTCATAGTTTATTTGCGTTTCTTTCAATTTTTACAAGCTTTTATTTAACTTGCAGTGTATGTTTGTATATTTGTTTGTTACGGGTCAAATCTTGTAAGCTTAATTAGTCCCACTTTCTCCTATACTACGGAGCTAACATTTTGTATGGTCTCCGCGGTCTAATGACAAGGCATTTTTATGATAAGCATGACCTGATACTACGTTCAGCGTTGTCTCCAGACAAGGGAACTCCACGAAGGTTTACAATTCACTTACGAAATTTTGTGTATTTCTATGTATTAGGGATCTACAAGTAAAGCTTGTATTTTTGAATATTTTAATAATCCTTGTTATCACTGCTGTCGC
>DWJZ01005997.1:0-13453 GCA_018249125.1 Asbolis capucinus
AGCGTTAGCTTGTACTATGGTGATCAGATAACTGATAAACATACATATATACTTTTAAATACATACTTATATAGATATTTTTATAACACACCCAGACACATAGAACAAACATTCCTGTTCATCACAGAAAAGTTTGACCAGGGTGGGAATCGAACTCACGACCTCCGGTGTAGTAGTCAGGTTCACTAACCACTAGACCAACCGGCCTGTCGGCCTAACCTCAACAATCTTCTGGACTTAACACAAGCTGATTTCAAACCATGTCTTACGTAAACATTATATTTATAATGTCAAATAAATTATTAAATAAAAGTGTTATGAAGCTCTGGTATCCTGTATATATACGAAAATATAAGGTTTCCAAATTATCTGCGGAGCCCTAATATAACATTTTGGTCAGGATACGTTATTGATTCCAGGTTGTTCGACTCCGCAAGACACAGACGGGGCGTGCGTGGGAGGATCTGTGTATGGCGATGCTGGGGGAGCAGTTCATGGTGGGACCCGAGCTGTGTGGCGTCGTGCTCTCGGTACGGTTCCAGGTGAGTCAGCATTATAACAGGCTAGTGTCTGCCCGTGGTGTTGCCTGCGTGGTATATAGATAAAAAGTAGTCTTATGTGTTACTCCAGACTAATCTATCCTTGTAATAAATTTAATTAAGATGTGTTCAGTAGTATTAGCGTGAAGGAGTAACAAACATTCATCCATGCTCAGAATTTTCGTTTTTATTAGTAGAACGTAAAGAAATTTATTAGGAAATTATAAAAGTTTTGAAAAGAACCAGCAGAATCTTTGCGTTTAATCCTAGAATTAAATGCAAAAATAACATAAAATGCTTAAAAATATGTAACAAAAATAAAAGGTCTGTTTGCCAAACGACATATGTAGCGTTTCTAGCCTTGCTCCCGTTCGAAACTGATCACACGAGTAAAACATCGGCCGCTTTTTTGTTTAGAAAGTAGCTTTAGGACTTGCAGGATTTAAATAGAAATTGTATGTGAGAGTGATATTCAAATAACAAACAAATTCCAATATCGTCATTACAGGAAGACCACCTGGCAGTGTGGCACCGGACGGCGGCGGACACGGTGATGGCGGCGCGAGTGCGCGATGCGCTGCGCCGCATCCTGCAACTGCCGGCGACGGTGCCCATCGAGTACAAGGTACACCGCGACTGTCTGCGCGCGACTACCTCGCGACATAACGACACCGACGACCGAGAGAGCCGCGACACGCGTGAATCTCGTGACACTCGTGAGACACGCGACACACGTGAGCCTCGCGACACTCGTGAGACACGCGACACTCGTGAGCCTCGCGACACACGTGAGACACGCGACACACGTGAGACTCGCGATACTCGTGATGCTCGCGACACACGCGAGACTCGTGAACCTCGCGAAACTCGTGAACCTCGCGAAACTCGTGAAACCCGCGAAACTCGTGAAACCCGCGAAACTCGTGAAACGCGTGATACTCGTGACACGCGCGACAATAACCGTGACTCGCGCGAGGGTCGCGAGAATCGAGAGCGCACGTAGCGACACGCCCCAAACGATCGCGTTGTCCGATTTTCACTCACTTTCAAGTAACAAGTTCTTAACGACAATGGATCTCTTACACAGACAATATTCTCTACGCAAATTATTCCTCCATATTCTTTTGGAGATTTCTGTTGATCGTTTTAATGACGATGTCCACTTACAAGTGCAACGGTTAAAACTAATCTATTCCTCAATTCATTTACCTGCCATTAGCTAATAAATAATTCTAAAAATTTTGTTGTGGAATGGTCAATAATTTGTGTTCTGTGAATAATATAAGGTATAGTTAGTAGTGTCTCAACGAATTGTGTTTTAATTGTTAAGACATATTATCTTGTATAAAAACGTTGTATAGCAGTGTGTTCTTCCTAGCATATTTGAAATTCGTTACAGGTATAATTCTACAGCCGCTGGTTGTGTAGTAAATGTTAAATAAATGTTATAATGTAAGGTGTGTACAATTTTAAAAGTTCCCTTATTGTACTTCTAAATGTGCAGCTCCTAAAAAATAATCAATCTGTAACTGACCGCTGTATGTGCATGGAACATGTTTCCGAGAATTTAGAACACAAAACTATGGTTTTTAGATTTATTGTCTATTTCTATGTTTATTTGTGCATTTGTGTATCTCTGGGGATCCGCTTTTTATTGATGTGTTGTGATCAGTTTTTATTAACATTATGTGTATTTCATTGATATCAGTACAACAATAATAACCGTAATTCTGAAGAGCCGTATAGCCAGATATATTTCATTGGAAGTACAAAAAATATTCAATAAATTTTTCAGGCAATATGTACTTTGAAGAATGTTTATTATAGATTTTGTGAATAATTTAAGCCAAAAGAGAAAAATCCTAGAATGAACTTGCTTATGGGCTCTGAAATATTGCAATTTATTAGGTAATACGATCCGTTTTACGTTAGAATACAGCACAAAAATATAGTTCGCCCCGTTGGTATGTGCTCACAATTTTTTTAAGATATCTATAAATAGTATTTGGTAGTGGCATTAAACATTCGTAACTATTTAATTTGTTTTATATCTTGCAAAAAGATGGCACTGTTTAGGTATGATTGTTGAACAAAATCGAAACAATGGATATTTTTTAATAATTTCTTTATTTGGAACCATTTTATTCCAACTAGTCGAATAAGTTTGAAATTAAATAATTGTCTTCCCCGGTCGAACGTCACCATTTGAACGTAAAACGGAACGCGGTCTCAAACGTGTCTAAAGTCAGTTTTTAATTTGAATTTGAGTGAAATCGAACAGCCCCATGTAATGTACGTATCTCACAATGACGCGTGTGTACATATAGTGTTGGGGAACATCGACAAGGGGTATTGTGAGGTGCGATATGTTGCCATATGAACTCCCCATGTCACCTTGTACAGTGAAATGAAATGCGTTACTGACAAATAAAGTATCAGACTTTTCATACTTTCTACTTGTGTTTTTTGTATTCACCCTTTATAACATGCGACAAAGGAACTTTTTTTTTACAATGATTTTTTTTTTACGCTTGACTACGATCCCATCTGATTGTAAGTGGCGGTGAAGTATTTGATGGTAAACCGCTCTAACTTAGTAGATGCCTATTCACTCTTGATTCGAAGACATGTAAATTGTAATCAAACGGAAATACCGACGCTGGCTACTTATTCCAGCCCTTCGCGGTGCGGTAAGTAAAAGACGAGGCGAAGCGCGTCGTTTGTACTGGCGGGATGTTAACGACAAGGGATACCCGCCGTGCGTCGGCTCGTTCGATGATGGAATGGGGAAATGAAGTTGTGCAGTTCCAGTGCACACTCCAAAGTGTACAACAAGCAGGTGTGGGGCTCTACATACATAATGAAATTTTGGTCGCCGAAAAAAATAAAAGATTTATGTGACAGATATCCATTTGTTCTTGGGTAATTACTATTGTGTCCAAATGTCGCAGGTGACCCACAACACGAAATTATAGTGCAAGTATTATTTTTTTGTGTTGTGCTATCTTAACATACATACATATATCACAAATACCCTCAGGTATATATTAAATAAAACAAAATTTGTCTAGAAAATATATTTTAGTACATCAAATTTCAACAGACATTTATGTTTGTTAATTAAAATTAAAAATAAATGATAAACATTATTACTCGGACACACGTTATGCTAAGACCAAACTCAACATAACTGCTAACGGTTATCTAGAAATCCTAAAACATGCTAGCTTAATTACAATTATATTACAGAGAGATGTGAACACGTCCAGGCTATCTAGTAACTTATATATATAACAATGAATATATTCTATTATAGCATAGTTGAATGTATAAAAATATATAAATAAGGCAACAATTTACTTAAAATAATATACATGACAAAATTATTGCTTACACTTTCGCGATACTCAGCGAAATATTTATTATTAATCTATCCTTATACATAATTCGAATATTTTGGAAACTGACAAATTCTTTTTTTTATATTTTACGAATGTGTAAATGAAACAATTTAAAATTGGAAGCTAAATTAATACGAAAATGAGCAGAAACTATTAAAAATCGAGTAAATTCGAAAAAGAAATTCTATTAAAAATCCTTACTTAAGAGTAAATATCTTGCAAAATACATAACTTAATTATACAAGCTATGTAACTAAGAATCATAACATTTTACAGCTTACGAAAGAGCTGTCATTAAAATTGCCTATTAGAAAAAGTTAACAAGAAATAGTGATGTACCCTGACGTGTTCACGTCAACGACATATAGAGGAAAGAAACTATGACTACATTGTCATGGACTATAAAAAATAGGGCGTACCGCGTGATAAAATCGATAACTGATGAATACAATAATTTATAAAATCAAGGGCGAAATATCCAACCAATCGCCCTTAGTTTAGATACTATACGCATTGTACCGACCAATAGTTGTGATTTAGCTATTTTCAATCGAACAGTCACAGTGCATTACTTTTAAACCAACCTTACTACCTCCGCGTTTTGACTGAATTTTATAGCAGTAGAATGTTACATGTGGCGACTACTAGGCAAGGTCATCGTTGCATCAACTGTTTTAAGGAGAACGAAGTGACATTGAATACACTATCTCTTTTTATTTAGCTGGCTAAGAAAATGTTCAGACATAGTTAACGATTCACGCTGTATCCCTTCTTTTTATAGACCCATAGACCTTATATTAAATTTTTAACATTTGGCAACTTTACTTAGACTATGTGTGGTGATATGCACGCGGCGCGGACCGAACCGTGCCTCTGATATCTCATATTACACATATGCATTACATCACATTATTTCCATTCGATACGACATATTTTAGTCAGTTTCATTGTAAAGAAAACAGATTTTTAATCTACGCGTTAAAGCTAGCCTCTATCGTCGAATTAAACGAGATGCCGAATCGATTTAAATATAACTAGATTTATTGAAAATAATAAAATAGTTTATGATATTAATAACGTCCTTATATCGATTACACACGAATAATACGGTAGTGATTTTTAGAGGTTTTCATATGTTTTTCGACATCTAGTAATTAAAAACAACAAAAATATTTTCCAACTTTTTTCTATCTATATTTTAGAAAACACTTCACTAATATGTACCTACTTATTTAAGGGAGTGAGTACTTTTTCATTTTCCCGACTGTTTTATTTTACTTCAACCATTACCGGATTCTTCGTTGGAGCAGTCGATATTTCCTTTAGTAAACATTTCAAGTAATGTTCAATAAAAATGTAACATTACCAAGCTGATACGTTTAGTAAGTCGATAAGATAATATGTATGCTATTTCAGTGCTTGTTTTGTTAAAAATTTCAAAGCTAATATATACAAAATAAATTATATCTGATGAATAATAGAAGTACATGGAATATACATCACAAAAACGTTATTGAGGATATTTATAAACGTATTAGATCCCTACCCAATGATTTTTACAACTTTTGTGTTCGACCGTTGCCTATATATCAGAAATTGCTTAACCGTTTCGGGTGAGATTATCGTTACATATAAGCTTGGGGTCACAAACATATAGTTTATTTTAATCGGCTCACAAATAAAATCATATATTACATCAATTAAAAAAACTATATATATTAAAACATAAATTCTATTACCCAAATATTTAAGTCATATGTAATTACAAATAACGATTGTTTTGTATTCATAAAATAAAACCTCGAAATAACGTTTCATATTTATTGGCAATTGGTATACAAATTAATAATAATTGTATAATATGATATTTGAATCTTGAATTATAAAAATCTATACTTTTGGTTAAATTAGGATTTCACTAATGAGCCTGGAGCATACTCTACCACGTTGCTCCAGCATAAATCATTTAGGAAACTAAGGAATATTACAAATTTTGAAATTTTCTCCTTGTATACAAAATTCAATATTGAACAACTATAGGTATATTAGTAATTGGAAAAATCAAGTGTTCTCCAAAGACATTTCAAATTCAACTAATCAAAGATCTCAAAGTAGGTAATAAACCGTGACTTTTTATATTCAATACTATTATTAATTTAAACGAACTTGTACTAAATAATAAAAACTGTATTACCGAATAAACTTTTCTGTATCCGACCAAATTTCTACCATAGAGATCAGCTGCTTAGCCTAAGATAAGAAAAGCTACATATCGATCAAGTTATTAATAGAAATAAACCAGTCTAAAAATGCTGTTACCCACACACACACACACACTCAAGAGGTAGAAGCGAGCTGGCATCTCACCTTAGTGGTTTCAGGTATTATTTGTAATGATTTCTCATAAAAAAAAAATTACCGTTATTTTACTATAACACAGAAATTACAGATTTTAAAATGTACGTAGTAATAAGTAAATTCCAAATAAATTCATTCTACCTTCACATTATATAAAATGATGATTTCTCATAAGAAATGCCAATTACTTTTGATTAAATTTTATTTTATTTGATTAACAGGCTGACGACAAAGTTGCATTTTGGAAGCATGAAAGGGCGTGCATTTTTAGACTGGACCATCTATACCTACATACAATTTGACGACAAAAGTACTATTAAATGTTTAAATTTCACATTCACTATTTTTGTCATTAGTAACATACATTGCTGTCATTATTCGGTTATTAATTTAAAATTCAAAATAAGTACTCATACTTATTGCTCGCACTTGGGCCAAGATATTAAAATTTAAAGAAAAACATTATAAAATCCTGTTTATAATAATCTTAGGCTCCATTTCTCAATAACAAACGTAAAACATAAAAAATATATAAGTCTCAAGAAAGCGACATAAAATTAAATAATACCTCTTTGAATATTTTGTATTGAATTTAATTTTATGTTAAAGTTATGTATATTTCAAAATATCACGGATTCAATGTATCAAACTGTTGTCGTATCATATTACAATTGTGCCAGTAAAAGCGGTAACAGAAAAATGGCAGCGTTGAGATACAGATAAAATAGGCAAGATATGTTTTCCAGATATAATTGCAGTCGGGAGAGCCCAACATTTAACTCTAACTCCAATATGTAACTTGCTAAAAGCTCACACATATGTACGTCTACTAAACGTCCCTAGTAACAGACACCCATAACATCAACTTAGGCAATATAAAAAGCTAAATCAGTTGCCAAATTACCGTTAGTCGAGTCAATATAAAAATAGTCTTATAAAAAAGTTACATAGTGTAACAAAATAAATTTCGAATACAATTAATACCTACGGGTATTTTACAAAATGGACTAATTGATTTTATAAACATAACCTAAGATATAAACATCTAAAAAATACAAAGTATAGCGTTAATGTAAACAATTGTGTAAATGTAAAATAAAATATTGTTGTAAATTGCGAATTATAAATGATATAGTAAAATATAACATAATTTTATGATTTAGATTAGACCGTATATTTTTTAATCTGCAGTTTACATTCGTTCATATAAGGGTTAGATCAACCTGGCCGACAATACGTCACTTTATTTTTTTTTTATTTTATAACTGCCGCGCACTTTGACGTATAACGTACGTCACATATATGTATATATACGACACTAATACCTCAAGGATCCCTCACTGATCAGTAATAGCGACTTATATCAGTCACACTGACTCTGAAACTAGGCGAAGTATTATACGTCAGACTAGCCAACCTAAAGAGAACCAACCCGTCTACATCAAAAATTGCGTAACGTAATAAAAAAAAAGTTTATCTGTTCAATTATTGTCTCAATTTGATTTTTCTTTATACCAATCAAGGGTTATCTATACGACAACAATTCAAGAATAAGTACTCAATTCCTTAGTTCCTCTTTAATGTAACACTTACCTGACGCGGATATATAGACTTTTTTTTTCATTCGTACAAAACTTGTAAACAAACTATTAATGAACAATGTCTGTTTTGTTATAAAACCATTACACTAAATGTTTAACTATTATTACTGGCCGTAACAACATTCCAATTCGCGAGTTTTGTAAAAACAACGAAAAAAATTATAAAAATAATTTTTAAGTATAGTTACAAAACTGTAAAGTATAATTGTAAAAAGTATAATTGTTTACAAGTTTTATACGGATGACAAAAACGAACTATAGACACAAAATGTGACGTTCAAAAACTTTAAAAACACGGTAATTTTCTCTTAGCTTTTTCAATATTTAGCCTGGGATGTAGACGGACAGATCCCCTAATCAAATATTCCGATAAACCGACGTTAAACTACATTACGAGGAAGAAAACCCCTTTGTACTCGAAGCACTAAACACTATAACTTCAAAGCGAGAATCGCCCACCATACTAACATTCCTTTCATATTTCATATTCCAAGCAAAAATACATCATGCTGTATATGGTTACATATGGTCATAATATAAATAATATACAGAGAATTCGAGTAAAACCAATATTAGAAATATGCCGATATTGCATATCAATAATAATTTCAACCGATATTCATAAATGACAGACCTGAATTGCGGATATGGTTACCAAGAATGGAGAAGATTCTCATTCTCTGTTATTGAGGATATTATTAGTAATATTGGAAAGGGTTTTCAATCTCTATTATTACGGATATTATTAAAAAGATAAGCGAAGCTTTTCGATAAAAACCTTGGAATATTATTCCAAAGGATGGAGAAGGTTCTCGGTCAAAGTCTTGCAATAAGAATGCAGAAGGTTCTCAATTTCAGTTATTGTGGATATTATTAGAAAGAAGAAGGTCGTCAGTCTCTATTATTGCGGATATTAATAGAAAGAATGGAGAATGTTCTCCATTTGAGTTAATTGGGGTATAATAAGAAAAAATAAAGGTTCTGTTAATTGCGAATATTACATGAAAGAATTAGATCTTTTTATATATACATACGTTTTTATATATACATACATGTCTAAAACTGCGGTTAACGTTTTTTGTAGTAATTATTATGTTCAATCGGACTCCCAAGTTTTCCCATTCAAATATTTACATCACGTGACTTCTTTACCATAACCTACCATATTTTCAATAAAAGAAGCATATTCTTTTTAAATTAATTTCGCAGGCGGATTCATGAAAAAATTCAAATAAATATTAAGTAAATTTCTACTAACTACCGCAACATGCAATGAGCATTTTGAATTTTGTATGAAAACGACTAGCCGCATGCGAAAACTTACACATTAGTTTGTTACGTTTTTAACAACGACTGCATAATTTATTAGGGCGAATTGTCTGTCAAAACATTAGACAAATCGACCTAACCCCATCATGCGCAATATACCCTACTGCGCAATGTACCGTATAATTGTTATGATATGGGACATTTTATAATTTATCAATCAGTGTTTCATTTAGATGCAGCCCGCCTTTAGGTTTAAGGAGGCTTAGGGAGGTTTTATTAAACTATGTAGCCGTTGCATTTAAATTAATAATTTGTGCAATTACAACTTATAATCTTACATTAATTTAACCAAATAATTTCTTACTATCCAGAAGCATGGCACATTCTTTTTCAAAATAAATGCTATTATGTCAAATTGTCGTATTCTATGAAAAATAGTTAACACCTCAACAGATGTCGAAATATATTGTACATTAAGAGTCAAAACCACATTGGTATTTGTTTAACATTCGTGATATTTAACAAATAGTTCAATTTAACAATCACTGGCTAAACAGCTGGATGTAGTGAGACACCGTAGTACATATCCCTGATATAACGAAACAAGGAATAGAACTAAATGGAAAAATGGTCAATAGAAGGACAAATGAAACATAGAAATACATTATAATATACTTTTTGTACAATGACATACATATTCAAAATTAATTATTTTTTTACAAACTCCCAACACAAGAACAATGTGTCTATACCTTTAGATTTAAGACTTACAGTGGCAGTGTGAAGTGAGTTTTAAATAAACACGCAGTTTAAATAAACATAAAATGACTCATTACTTTTTTATATAGATAAAAGCTAAATTGTAATTTCTATAAAGTATTTTTGTACTAGCTTCCGCTTTCAACTTCGTCCGCGTGCACAGAAAAAAGGTTCAATTTGACAGTCAAATTCCCATTTACAAACACTAACAATGTGATAAATGAAAAACCACTACCGATTTTGTGTAAACTTCACATAAACCATCTACTAAATAGTCCGAACAAAGCGTAAACATTTAGTTTGAATAGGTGAGCCCGTTCTTGAATTATAAAATTACAACGAAAGGGCATTGATTGTTATATATACAGATAAAAGGGAAAAATATATATATGTCACACTCACCCAAAAAACATACCCCAACAACATATCACTTCAAGACGGGAGAAAGAAGATAGGAAAAGAGAGACTATCGATTAGGCCAAAAGAAGAGATAGGGAGGCAGAGTCACATATCCCTCCTACACACAGCACACGATTTTACAATGATTGTTAAATATTTCCAATGTGGTTCATAATAAAAATATAATATAGGAAATCTGTTTTCACTAACATTATTACAGTCCACGAACATTAATATAATAATGTTGCATACCACATGAGTATAGATACCATACAGAGAGCGTAATATTTATTATACTAGTATTGTTCCAGTCAGCTAACTTTAATCTTTTCATATTAGAACCAAATTAGTTGTAAGCATACTTCACGACTGAATTACATAAAATACAGTGTTGTGGCAAGTTTTAGGGTGTGAAGAATGTTTGGCGACAACAATTTGGCACACTGGAGACTTGCTAGACTCTGCATTTCCAACAATTTACATTAATTTTGGTTTACATTTTATATTAAGGACAAAGCTAATCAAATTCAAACCTCGTGTGTACAGCTAACTCATAAGGGACATTTCCTTGTCAAAAACTTCATCATATACCCTCTGTGTAGTTTCTGTACTCACATGTCATTACAAACTGTCTCTGAATAGTTTCTGTACTCACGTGACCCTCAAAACTCAATGAGGGGCAAATCCTCCAATGGAGGGTGTCAGCAGGTCGGCTGGTCAGCGAGCTCGTGGATGAGCAGGGGAGTGGTGTCGGGGGTGGCCACGGGGAGGGGGACGGGGCGCTGTGCCGCCACTCGTTCCAACACGCATGAGGCCGACAGACGAGCTTCGGCGTCGTGGTCCCAGCATTCCTCCATCGTGTCGCAGAGTACTGATAGGCCCTGTAATGTGTTATTGTTGCTATAGATGGGACATACATAATTACAACCCATATCTGTCGCACTACTGGGGCTCAGATCTCGATTCAGCATTAGGATTCCCAGAAAATAGTCACAACAGCCAAGTTCACGCATCTTCGAGTGTGGGGAAACTTCAGTTTGAGCAACTTACTTCCATCTGAACCTTAATCCACAACAATACCAAGATTAAATACATAATACATACATAGTACATAATAACCTATAAGGATGGATATAGGAATATAATTGGGTTGACCAAAACTGTTGTAATCGAAAATATTTTGCTATTTGCATCAGGTGTGAATATTAAATGTACCCCTGTGCACTCCACCACACACACCATAGATAACAACGCACATACCCACACAGACATGCATTGACAGACCGCTTGGCCTACTTGTTAGTGGACCTGACTACTACACCGGAGGTCATGGGTTCGATTCCTACCCAGGTCAAACTTCTCTGTGACGAACAGGAATGTTTGTTCTATGTGTCTGGGTGTGTAATAAAAATATATATTTAAGTATCTATTTAAAAGTATATATGTATGTTTATCAGTTATCTGATCACCAGAGTACAAGCGAATGCTTAGTTTGGGGTCAGATGGCCGTGTGTGAGTTGTTCAAAGATACATATTTATTTATTTATATTTATTTATTGATGTGAGAGGTAAGTTAGATTAATATAATTTACTAGAAATGGTCTTCGCTTCGGATGAAAAGTTGTCCAGCGATTTCAGAGTTGCCATATTAATTTTAACCTATTATCCCACGAGAACAAAGCAGTTTTCTGGGATAAAAAGTATCCTATAATTATTGTCCTTACATAAACCAAACACAAGCTAAATCTCATCTAAATTGATCCATTGGTTTTGGAGTTGTCATACAAATTTTAACCTGTTATCCTATGGGATCTAACCCATTGGAATAAAATATATCCTGTAACGGATTTAAAATTAGGACTGTACCAAGTTTCATTCAAATCTGTCATGGTTTTTGCGTGAAGCTCGAAAAGGCAGACAGAAAAAAATATATATATTGTCTCTATATCGATAACAAAACCTCCTTGCATCAATATTTAAAAAAAAAAACTTAATGTACAGAATTCACCCATTCCAGTTTTATTATTAGTATAGATTTAGTCTAACACCTTTAGAAACAAATGCCTTTGAAATGTTTTAACAATAACACCTAAAACCATCGGCAACTTTTCTTATTTTTATAAAACCTCTTAAAATTATAATAGTTAAGTATTGTCTATTGTTCTGCCATTATATGTTTTGTATTCTTAACATATTTTGTAATTTTATGTCACCGAAGTACATATTTATTTTGTTCAATTAATTCCTTAAATTTTATTATATATTTATGTTAATACTTCTTCTATGTATCTTTTTTTACATATTATAAGTTAATTCTTGACTACAGTCCTACCTGATGGTAAGGCGATGTAGTCTTAGATGGTAAAGCGCAATAACTTAGAAGAATTCACTCTTGACCTGAAGACGTCTACATTATACTTCAATGGAAACACAGGCGCTGTCAATTCATTCCAATCCTTCACGGTATGCCATACAAAGAACGAGGCGAAGCGTGACGTCCGTACCGGATGGATATGCACGGTGTAAGGATGGATACTCAGGGTGCGTTGAGTCGTATGACGGTAGAAAGGAGTGGGGGTAACGTCGTGTAATTCCCACACACACTTTATACTTGACTACAATCCCACCTAGTAAGTGGCGATTTAATCTTAGATTAATATTACATATAAACATGCTATTGGTTTATAGGACGAAATAAATTTTTACTATTATGTTCAGGAACACTACACCGTACTAATTTCACTAATCTTGAAGTATTATTTCCAGCACTATTGTGTTATGAATTCTTAGTGTACGAGCCAGCCAAATATAAAACCTGACCTACAAATTCTATATTTGTATTCTGTAGTATATTCAAACCGGACCAATCTATTTCACTGATTTTAATGTTGCCTATAAATAAATATTAGATTCCGTTTTTAGCAATAAATCGACTATCTGTGGAACATCCAAACTAATATTAAAAATGAAACATATATACTTGTATTTTTAATTTCTTAAACAACATCAAAAAAGTACTTTCTATTTTTACACGCTTTTATTTAACTTGCAGTGTATGTTTGTATATTAGTATATTTGTTTGTTACGGGTCAAATATTGCAAGCTTAATTAGACCCACTTCCTCTTA
>DWJZ01005998.1:0-13452 GCA_018249125.1 Asbolis capucinus
TCATCAACATGTTCCGTGTCTCGATATATTCCGATATTAGTTAACGAATGTGTCCGTCTGTATTATTATACACTTCCGACACAAGTTTGTGTTATTACGATAACATTAATATTAACTTGATACATCATTATGCAGCGTAAAATTGTCAATATTTCACTAATCAACATTTTTTATAATAGTTTGATTCCACCAATACATATCCTGGATCTGGTTGAAAAGTGGGGATATTCTTACTGTTTAGTAACACCACCAGACATATAAGTTTCGTGGAAAAAATGGCGCACCTGTAACAGGAAAGAAAAATAAAAAAAGAATAAAGATACAAATTCTCGACATTGCTTTATTTGATGGCTCTGGACCCAGTGAGAGGGTCCCAACATTGATTCTGAGACAGGCATCTTATTCCCAGATGAAGGTTTTATTTATATTAGGTATAAGCAATAAAACGAGCAGACGGTCTCCTGATGTTAAGTGATCACCGCTGCCTAAGGACATTAGTAACACTAGGGGCATTACCGATGCGTTGCCGTCGAAGGAGGATTTATAGCCAAGTTTTAGGTTACAGGTGTTATTTTTATAGTCCCAGCCAATTGCCATACCAATCCTACCATATATTATACCTATTTAAAATATTTATTGTACACCTACCATTAAACAGCTGGCGATTTCCAGGACTGGGTCCACTAAAGCAGGTTTTTCAAATATTTCTTCAGGGATCGGAGGTTCGCATTTAGGAAAGTTGGCTTGCGACCTGAACCCTCGATGCATCCGAAGGGTAACTTCACAGAAGATGTAACGGTAGAAGAATGTACGTAGAAATTCGTCACCCAAAAATGGATAGAAATTGTAATCTGGAACTAAGAATAAAGTATTTTTTAGTATTTTAAATTGCTGGAATTAGAGTAGTCCAGTTCGACAGTTACTGTGGTAGGGAGCTGTTAATGATCATTTTTATTTTTTATTTATCAGACTTCTTATGTACTATTACAACTGTATTTTATATCGGCAAAGCTCTCGTTGATCTTATTAACAAAGTACATAGTTCAAAACTGCAACAACTTTTAATGTTTTTGTTTTATTTTTCATAATAAATGGATAAACAAGAAAAAATATATAAAAAATAATTATATACATACCAAAATAAAAAAGAACTACAAAAAATCAATATGAGAACAAATATAAAGAAGATTATGTTCAGTGTAACAATAATTATGATTATGTGCATGCAAGCCTGTGTGTATGTTTGCGTAGGTGTATTCGTATGTATATGTGTGTATTTGTGTTTTTGTTGGATGTTTGTATGCATGTTAAAGTGTACATATGTATGTGTGTCAGGTCTTTTAATGAGTGTGTGCTAGCGGTGCTTACCCTTTCCGGTCGTTGAATAGTAATATATATGTACATGTATATAATCGAGCATGGAAATATTATGGTGTAACGTTTATTTATACTATAGATTTATACATATTATAATGTGTTGTTTATTTATTTATACTACACTAAGGGCATAATGATAAATAATTTAAATTAGTCCTTAGTAAATACATACATTTACCATTGGGAAGGATTGTAGTGTAGTTTGTTTGTAAGTTTTGTTTTGTTGTCCTCTATATGTCCTTCAAAATTATAAGAAAAAGCAATATACAGTTCCATATACAACTTCCCAGAATTAAATAACTTTTTGGTACCTGAACAATTTGGATTTAGAAAAAATACCTCAATTGATAAAGCAATTCATACATCGCTACTAATTATATTGAAAAACCTTGGCAAAAAAGATGTAGCTGTAGCTCTATATATGGTCATATCATAAGCATTCGACCATGTGGACAGAGATATACTTCTTAAATAAATGTACAAATATAGTATTAGGGAAAATGTACACAAATTCTTTAAGTCGTATCTAGAAGAAGAGAACAAAGGGCAGAATTACAAAAATCTATCGCTAGACTAAAATCGCAATTATATACCAATCACGGTGGAAAAATATGGAGTACCGCGGAGTACCGCAAGGAAGTGTTTTGGCACCACTATTATTCCTAATCTATGTATATCAATGACTTGACAACGGTATCTCATTATAAAATGTCCCTCTTTGCTGATGAAAGTGCACCAGAAGAAATAAGTATTAATAATTTAGAAGACGAAATTAATAAAACTTTGGATTTAATAATATGTTAAATAAGTTTAATGATCATAATCTTACAAAAAATCTAAATAAGACAAAAATAATTACATTTAATCTAAACCCAAATATGACATCATACAGATCTCATTACTTATCTCGGGAAAAAATTTAAGGATGTTAACACGATACATTTTTTAAGGCTACACGTTCATAAGCAATTAAGTTGGAAAACACATATTGACCATGTCTGCAAGAAACTCATTAAATATTCATTTGTTCTCGGAAAACTAGGAAAAATTGTTAGCCACAAAACTGTAATTACAGCATACTCTGGATACGTCACAACGACACTGCGGTATAGAATCATATTCTGGGGGAATTCTATAGATAAACACAAAGTATGCAAGCTCGAAAGAAATGCAAACGGGCAATATGCAACTAAAAAGCAAGTGAATCATATCGACCACAAATTCTAAAGCTAAAAATACTAACAATTCCTTGTACGTATATTTTGGAATATACTACATTTGTAAAACGGAATCCAGAAACATTTAAATTTTCATCAAGAGCACGCTACAAAGAAGCAATGAAAGCAATTCCACGAAACAGAAGTATGATCGGTAAAAGTATAGACTGCACTATACTAAGAATTTACAACCATTTAAATCCGGAATCTGCACCGTAACAAACATCAAATCGTTTAAGAGTAAGCTCACTGAACATCTCATTACAAAATCTTATTATAATTTTGCTGAATTCCTTAATGACAATAATATTTAAAATAACAAGGTCTGATTTACGAAATTTACATTTTAATTGATATAATATATGTATATTTACATATATTTAATAATCCATATTGATGTAGTTAACTATATTAATTTTATATAATTGACATTATTTGTACACCATTAAGTGGAAAAATAACCGTAAAATCATTGTATAACTGATTACACCTTATGGTAAAGTCGATTACAAGTAAATGAATTGAGTTGAAGTGGTAGGACATAGAACACTGATGCCTTCAGCAACTTTGTTAGGAATTCGCTGGAAAAGGTTTCGGTGCGAAAATTATATTTATCGAACACATGGTTGATGAGGTGATGCGTAACAACTTGCGTCGAGTAGATTATACAAAAAAAACATTATTTGTGATTTCACATACAGGATTAAGTTTAAATCTTACACTAGATGGCGGTGTCGCGCAAGTTGGTTTAACAGGTATTGAAATATAATTTGAAACGGCGGTTGAATTAAAATATGCATAAGTATATCAAAAATAGCTACAGCAAATAAATGATTTAATTTTGAGTTAGTTGCTCACCTAGTCCTGCATGGGCGAGGATAGTGGTAGTCTCCATCATGAAACGTCTCAGCATTCCTTGGCATCTGCCGTAACTGTTCAGGCTGATCGACGTCAACTGGCAACTCATGGCGAGCCCAGTGATTGGACATTGCAGAAACAAAGAAAACAGGTTTCCCTGATGATGTCGCTCTGCATAAATAAAGATTATATTATTTCCTGTTCTGGATAAGAAAAAGGAGTAAATTACTCACCTATTTCCCTTGAATTACATCAATCTCATGGTTTACGTGGACTTTTCGTGATGCTACTACACCATCTTATGGTCATTAATTAGAAATATAAAAATATTATTTCGATCTAGCCATAAGGGATATGGTCAACAATTGAATATTAAACACCTCGTGTAATATATTCTTCTATTACAAAATTTAGTCAAAGAGTAAATGAAATTAAATTCATATTGGTCATCGCGCGCGGTGTCTAGTAAAGGTTGTTTTATGTAGTCTTTTGCAAGAAACAGATCGGTCTAGACGCCACGTCTAGTAGTTATGTAGTCGATTTAACCGGGTTTTGATAAGTTGATAGGAATATTGTTGAGGTTTTAAATGTAGATTTATTATTAAGACAGTATACTGACCGTTGATAGCAGGTAGAAGATGTATAGGGGACATGAGGATGACAAGAGGTTGTCCAAAAGCCCTAGGAATGTTTTGAAAGGAAAATGAATTGTCAGATTCGACAATGATGAAAAGAGGTTTCCGAGTGAAAGGGTGTAGGTCTCCCGGATAAAGGCACTGCCCTTCCTTGGATTTGTTCAGCGCTAGCCTCGGTTCCTTGCCGTAGTCGCGGTAGACGTCCGACTTGGTAGTGGTTATCAGTCCTCCGGTATCAAACCCTGATGACAATAGAAACATGTACAGCATTTATATATGGCAATATATACAGCATGATAGTAGGTATGTATAGCATACAGGAGCTTCAGAAGGCACCGATTGTTGTCGTTAGATAGCAGTAATTAAGCCACAAGTCGGAGGCCCTTGGGACTCTTTAAAAAATTCCGATCCCCGAATCGGTCATTTACCCCTCCACAAATCCGCATTGAAGTAACGTAATGAGGTATGGTTAGTCCTTCTTAGTATGAGAAAAGGCTCGTGTTCAGTAGGGAGCCATCAAGAGGTTGCAGCCATAAACACCATTCATACAAAATACTACGTGTTATGTTAAAAAAAAAATAAAGTTTTTTATTCCTATAACATCTGTTCTCGAAGTCTACGTAGATATAGATATGTAATTAGAAATCCGCTACTCACTTTCTTCTATAGGTCTCGCAGTAGAAGTTGAAGGAACAGCTGCGAAGGCCGCTGTAGCATCCGCAAGAGAATGCCCTTCCGCAGAGAGATATAAGAGAACCGCTCCATTCGAAGTAAGTTCATCACATGCATTGGCGAGGTAGACCATCACCTGAGTTGGTGATGGCTTGTAAAGAAGAAACTTGTGAGGGTTCCCTGTATCGCAGCGGGGTGGGCCATCATCTATGACAAATTCACCTACAAATTACTTGTTACATAGTAAAAGTGTGCCCTATGATTTTTAGTACTTTAGTCAAAGTAAAACACTGGGGCCAATTTTTTTTACGTAGAATTAGTTAACGCTTGACATCGATTCCACCTGATGGAAAGTGGTGTTGATGTCTAAGATGTTTGGTGCGTTAACTTAGTACTTCCCTATACATTCATCCAGGTTTTGCTAATACAGATGCAGTTGAAATTAGAAATTTTTGAATTCTGATTTTTTTTGATAAAGTCATATTGTGTTACATTACTTGTTTGAGCCGATCCTTCAGGCATTTCAGCGAGGCGGCTTCTTAGTTGCTGCTGGTCTCCAGAAGGCTCCCTTTCAATTACTTGAAGAATTCTGAACATGTCCATAGTAAGTTCGGAAAATTTCGCCTGATCCGAAGAGGCGCCAATAATAAGAACTTCTTGCAGTTTAAGGTTCATTGCGGGCGTGATGTCAATAGGTGGTACGGAATGTGGATTCAATCTGGAACGTTATTTATATTCAATAAATTCGGAAGGCTCATTATCATTAGTCAACACCAGCGGGTATGGTCAATACTATAGGCGAACCCTAGTGGCAAAAAAACTTTAATTTCCTTATCGAAGGGCAAATACATATACCTTCGCATGGTATAAAAACTCCCAACGCTTGGGGTGGCAATTCATATAGAAGCAGCAAGGTGGAGAACGCAGTTGCAAAGATAAATTTGAAATACAATTCGTGAACCACAGTAGATAATGATTTTCGGACGTAAATGGAAAATGATTGTCTGAAATCCTTGACTTTAACACCCCGTATTTGTCAACAAAACTTTATCTCAGATAAAATATAAATTGATAAGCGCCCTAGACGCCCCGCTGCCGCGGAGCTGTTAATACATACACAGTTTATCTTTTCAAAAAAAAAAATATAGTATTCTAGACAGTGATTTTGTGCATAAAAACTACATATTTACAAAGTTTTGGTGTGCCTCCTTTAAGATACAGTGAAAAAAATTATAAAAAGTGCCAAATAGTCGAAGCACGGATGACTCATTAACATGGTCATGGCTGGCGCTGTTATGAATCTCGGACTTACTTAAAAACGGTTTGAAAATTTCACTGAATCAAAGCAAGTTGACATAGCCGCGTGGACACCAGCTGTGAATGAGATGTGTGACATACAATTGGACCGGGTTTAAACCTTGACCAATGAGACTTTTTACTTACATAAACTCTTCTTTTGGACTATAGTGTTACTCAATCATTGATTATTATTAACATGTTTACTAATTCTGGAATTAATTTATTTAAAAATAATCATAAGATTTGAGAAGAAAAGATTGGAAACCATAGGTCAGTACAAAAACAGGAGGAGGTCCATAAGGTTATAGTTGCAAGCGTCCGAAAACCAAAAATGAATAACCCTCTGCAGCCTACAGAGACACTATAACGAAGAAAGATTTTATACAATGCTTCACTTGCAATGGTAAATATGACCTTGAATGTGCAAATATTAGTTCTAAAACGTTCAACTTCATGGAACGAAAAGAATGGAAATGTCTAGTGGACAAGCGACCGAAAAAAGGCAATTCTAACACTCCGATACGAAGCTCTCCGACAATCTTAACGAAGAAACCAAAGTTAGCACTATCCCTCTACCACGGGACCACAATGTCACTGTTCGATCTAAAAAAATGCGATCACCTTCATCCAGCGAAAAAGACAGCCCAAAACACGGTGATAGAGAATTAGTCACTCTTTCATACACTGATACACTTAACGGCTTCAAAATGTACATAAAAAATCAAATTCAGAATAAAATGGACAGAGTTCAAAAGGCTATTGAAGGCCTTACATTTGCCATTAAAGACGAAAACAACTGGATTGATCAATTAGAAGCGAGGGTTTCAGTTCTTGAAAGACGGAAAGAGGAGAACCATGACGTTATTCCTTCAATTGAAAGCATAGTAATGCACCTACAAACAGACATCGCGGAAAGAGATCAATGGCTGCTGGCCAACGACAAAAAAATAGCGGTTTGTACGGAAGCACCGAAGGAAAACCGCACCCACATTCTTTCATTCGCGAGGAAAGTCGGCATAGAATTAGTCTCAGCAGAATAAGTGGGCTCACTGCAGCTGGCGGAGAAAGACAACGAACCAATTCGACCCTGGCCTATCGATGTACGCCTGTTACATCGAGCAACCCCAGACGGCGTGCTTCAAGCTGCTCGTGCTAGGCGCAATCTAAACAGCGATGGTCTCCAACTTCCTGGTTCCACCCGATCGATATACATCGATGAACGTCTAACCAAATTCTATCGTCAGCTATTTCAAAAACACGCAATCTTGGTCATGATTTGCAATATACATAAATACGTATGGACAAGAGAAGGAAAAATCATTGTACGCAAAAAACAAGGAAAACCGTGATTTCGCATAAAAAATAATACGGATTTGTTGATAGTTTTAAAAAAAGACTTGATAGTTTTTGGCTTTGTGTATTCTATCTGTAAGTATAATATTACTCAGGTTAATGTTATATTAGCCTATACAATAGTCCTTTCTTTCAAATTTTACTTCTTTAATCTGTATATGGAACTCTGCAATTTTAGAAACATTACAAAGTACAAAAAACACTACAAGCATACCCATAAATATTATATATATACACGCATACATATATAACTATACAAAACATTTTTTTTATCTACATTTTTACACCATATAGCAACCATTTTTAAGTCTTCTCGATACACCATATATAAAATACGAAAACACCCAGCATTTTCATTAAAGCACATGTGATTAGAAGTCAAGCTATCAGATGCCACAATAGCACTCGGCACTGCCTACAGGCCCAATACTGTTAGTGTTACAGAAATGCTAGATGCTCTTAGCGATTCAATAGCTATGTATTATAGTTGGTGATTAACCATAAATATGGCTGATAAAGACTGCAATAAAGTGAAGGATAATATCCAATGTCATTATCAACACAAGCTGGAACAACTAGTAAAGTAACCGAGGCGAGTCAACAGTCAAAACAATATTAGACCTTATTTTAACCAATACGCCTTCAAAATGCAAAGCTGTTAAAATGAAACATGTGTTACTAGACTTTGACATAAAAAACCCAAATTTGTAAGACGTATAAAATAACAGAAATCTCTACATGAAATTAACTTGGATAACTTATACCGTGGGACTCTATCTACAAGTTAGATAATGTCAATGAAATGGTTCAATCGTTTAACGCATACATGACCAAATTGTTCAATAATCACGCACCAGTCTGTACATTGGTTGTAAAGAATAAGTGATAACCATTGATCATGCTAAGATTCATGATGAATTTACGCGATGAAGCATTAGAAAAAGCCCAAAAGGACAAAAAGGATAGTCACAAGGAGTACTATCGGTACCTGAAATATTTGGTATCAGCATCCATTAAACAAGATCGGAAAACCTACTAACTACTGCATAAACAACAATTTCAAAAATCCTAACTTGCTTGGGAAAAATATTGAAATAAAAAACATCCTCAATTATTCCGCACCATCTAAATGATCCTAATAGCACCACTTCCTTCGACTGCCTCCATGTAACAAACTTACTGAAGAAAATATTAAAATCATAGATACAAGATCTTTGGATACTATTCTGGAATTAAAGCCGACAAATGAAATAGAAATTACCAAGATTATTATTATGATCAAATCGAAAGCAGTAGGGAATGATAGTATTAATATTGATATGATTAAACTAACCCTAAATGTAAATCTTCCTATTATCATCTGGATAGTAAATAAATCCAATGAAACTTAATAATTTCCCGCAGACTGGAAACATTTCCTAGTCAAGCCCATACCCAAAAAAAACTCTGTAAATGTCTTAAATAATCTACGCCCAATTTCTATCCTCCTGGTGCTTGCAAAAGTTTTAGAGAAGGTAGTACTTGATCAAGTCATAGAACATCTAAAAATAAATAATATACCCTACCAATATTTCAATCTGGGTGTAGAGCTGGGTATAGTAAGGAAACGGCGCTATTTAATGTTACAGAGGCATTGGATAGGGGATTAATCAGCATTTTGGTACTACTCAGCTACTCCCGGGCTTTCGATTGTATACATCCTAAAATACTGCTAATCAAACAGGAACATCACGGGTTTTCAAAAAAGACTTGCAGCTGCTTTTAGTCGGACTTAAGTAATAGAGAGCAAATGTTGGTAACAGATGATAGGGATGGCCACAAGTGTTTCTCTTCTCTTCGACCTACCGAAAGAGGAGTACCCCAGGGTTCATTGCTAAGTCCTATTTAATACTCCCTGTACTCAGCTGAACTGCCAAACCAAATAAAAACATGCATAAGTACCATCTGTATGCCGACGATACGCAACTCTATTTCTCATTTGGTGCTAAAGATACAAAAGACGCAATCAAAAAGATTAATGAAGACCTTAAAAACATCCAGTATCACAGAGTAACTATTTGACACTGAACACAAGTAAATCCATACTATTGACCTTAGGGACAAAACAACAAATAAAAGCTGTGTTAGATTGTGAAGATAGGGTGAAGATAAACGGTGTACCTTTGGAACACGTAAAAACTGCTTGTAAAGTCACCTATATTATACTAGATGGAGAACAGAAATGTGCAGAGCACATTAATAATAAGATTAGTACGGCATTCTTAATATGCACGCAAGGCGAGAGCTGCATTATGCTTCCATGGTTCAAATGGAACAAAAAACCAGACTACCTATTTGAAAAGCTCTCCTGGACTAGGGACATATCGCAACGAAATCTACGCTCCCATACACAAACGCTCCTCAACGCACAAGACGGCCAGATATAGAGGTTGCTTCAAATTCGCAGCAGCATAATCTGGATCTCCTACCCCCCATGAAAAGTAAAATGTGACCGGAATCATTCAAAACAAAATACAAATCATCAATCATCATCTAGTACAAAGTCAACTCGCGGTAGAGAATTTGAGGAGGAAAAATTTTATTAAATTACTAAATCTAGAGGACTTTTTTCTCTCTTGTGTCATCTGTGTTATTTTATTCTCTATTAATGTGTATTTATGTGTTTACTCTTAAGGCAATAAACGCTTTAATTATTATTATTAAACAATTTTAGGGTTTTCTTCATTCATAATACCAACAATAAAAACCAATAACGAATAAAAAAAATTGTTTTTTTTAGTGGTGTTCTCGCTAAAACAGATTATACAGCAAGTAATTGTTTCAGATTATGTTGAAAAGAAAAAAAACTGACGAATAATCACTTATGTATGAGGATATATGTACATATATTCCTTTCAGGTGTTACATCGAGATTGTTAATGGAATGAAAGAGAAAGCCTCTATTCATACGTTAATTGACATTATACAAACGATCTTTTGTTGAACGTGTTGTTGGTTCACACAGTATTTAGTATACTTTAAGTTTCACCCAATTGTGGTAGGGTGAGAAACAAACATTAATGATTTTATGCAAAGAAAGTGTTAAAAACAAGGTAAATATTACTTTACTAGTTTTCATCCGCGGCTTTGCCTGGGTGTTAGGTTGGTAGATAAAAATTTGCCTATGTGTTATTGTATACTATAATCTATCTCTGCACCAAGTTTTATCCAGATCGGTTCAGTAGGTTTTGCGGAAAGGAGTAACAAACATACATCTATCGAACCATCCGTCCTCACAAACTAACACATTTAATATATTAGTAGGATAACTAACGACTGGCCCATTGGTCTAGTGGTTAGTAAACCTGACTACTAGGTCAGGGGTTGTGGGGTCGATCTCCACCCAGGACAAACTTTTCTGTTACAAGCAGGAACGTTTGTTCTATGTCTGGGTGTAATAAAAATATCTATATAGGTTGTCTGAACACCATAGTACAAACAAAATGCTTAGTTTGGGATCAGATTAGGTGTGTGACTTGTCCTAAAATATTTATTATTATATTATGACGAACTTGGCTGTCTGTGTTTCGCTCCCTAGTATACTAAGCTAACGCCATTTAAAAAAAAGAATATACAGCACCACGTGTTCGTTCAATATTTTCCAAAACTAAAATGCATTTGCCGAAATTTATAAACTGATGAATCTAACAGACATACATGCAAAAATCATTGTTATGTGTCCAAAAATGTATTGAAATAAAATTGAAATAAAAGTTTTGCTCAAATCTTTCAAGCAATTGAGGAACAACAATTTTTTTACCTTTGCTATACTAACTGCCGACTGAGAAAGTATATACCAGTATATACTAAAATATGCCTTCATTTTTACAGTAAAAAAAATATTATCGTTAATTAATAATATATATGTTATTGTTATTACTAGAACAACACTAGTAAGCTCGAATGTAACTGACACAGCCCGATTATTTCACAATTAAGGCAATTAACAACGATCCCTCCACGTGTACGGTGTCCGCCCAACGATTACCGGTGCGTATGGGCGCGAGCTTTCAGTAGTGATGTCAGCGTACTTATCGACAAATGCTAATAACAATAACATAAAATCTATCTTTATTATTTTGTAATCTCGTCCGTTAATTACATTTCCAAACATAAAATTACAGTTATTCGACCAATATCTATGTTCATGTTATATCTTTACATTTTTTTAATTTTGTTTGTTAATCAGATTTCTAAACATAAAATTATAGTTATTTCGCGAATACCTATCAAAGTATAAAAATACTGTTTTTCAATAATCTGCGAACGTAATATGTATATGAAGACGCATCACTATGGCTTCTTTTTATTATTAAGAGTAGCTGATTACGTTCAAGATTTAAAATACACAAAGTTAATTATCTGTATAAGAATAAAATTATTACGCTGAACAAATTATGGGCCTTCGTTTACGTCAAGCTTAATCATTGGCCCTTATCTTAATGAGACTATTTAAATATTAGATTACTTTAAAAAAAAACTAAATCTCAATTAAAGAACTTTAATCTATTCACGTTTTTTACGTTAACATAATTTGTAGGTAATAATCCGACAATATTAATTTAGTTTTGGACTTTTATTTAGATAGAAGCCCATAAAATCGATATCAACATTGACACAACACTTCGATACATCGAATCGTTAATTAGTCGGTGAAAGTTACCGACCGAGTGACCACAATCTCAGGCCGGTGTTTCGGCAGTGCCGATTTTAGACAGATTCTACTTTCGTTTTTGAATATTCTTAAGGTCGTCAGTCATCTAACTTGGCATCCGCACCGCGGCACGTGGCCTCGCAGGTCTCACGTTTCTTGCATACATTACGATAGATAAATAAAGCGAGCGGCATGAACACCACCAATAAAAATCATAAATAACACCCATAGTCCGAAAACAAAAATACATCTGTTGTACCCCTACAATGATTTAGAATCTACCCCAGTACACTTCGCTTCGGGGGAAAATTCCATACTTACTATGCAAGGCCGATAAATCAAAATCAAATCAAAATTTGTGTATTCGATGTTAGATTTAGACAAACAGTTTTTTAGTCAGACTATGCCATCACTTCTAAAAATTCCTACAGTGAGTGGTATTGGAACAAGTAGAGGGAAGAAACTCGCACGGAGTTCTTCTACTCACAGCTACAGATAGCAATTACTACTAACTACGGCCATAATAATACAAACTCTTGTCCAACCTTTTTTATCTTTGATATATCATCTAGTTTATAAGAAGATTGATAATAAAAATTGCCATAAGAATGCTTTTGAAATGGGATTTAAATTTACTAATATAGCATTTATATTAACGATGGTGGAATTTTATTAAAATTGTAATGTACAGATCGAAATGTACTAAACACTCACCACCGTTATCACTGCATTCAATGTAATTTCCAGACGTTGCGCTGCAAAGTTCTAGTTCATTAGATGAGTGACGACCTTTACTCACCTCTCGCTGTTGATTCAATAGTTGATTTATTTCGATCGTTGTACAGGAGCGCCCATTTGCATAGATGCTGCCTCGGATTTATTTACAACTATTTTGATTGTTTTTTCTCATTGTTCCGCCTTGTCTATTGTGTGAATATTTAGAATAATTAAATTTCTTTATGCCACGACCCAGATACCTAACTATTGTTCGATGTAAGACAGCTTAAAGTTAACGAATAGGAGATCCTATTACAAAGAAAATTCACTCAACTACGAGATTTTAACTCGAATTTGCATAATTATACATGTATATATATGTAATATATTTTGTAAAAGTTGATTTTTGTCATTCATACATAATATTAATATTTACTAAAATATTTATATAAGTATAAAGTGTCATAATATCAGTTTTTTTTAAATAAGTCCATACTTGACCACAGTCCCACCTGATGGAAAGTGGCAATGTCGTCTTAAATGGTAAAGCGCATTAACTTAGAAGAAGCCTATTAATATTAACTCTTGCCTTGAAGCCGCCTACATTGTACTTGAGCGTAACACAGACGCT
>DWJZ01005999.1:0-13452 GCA_018249125.1 Asbolis capucinus
ACTAAGCGTTAGCTTGTGCTATGGTCATCAGATAACTGATAAACATACATATATACTTTTAAATACATACTTAAATATATATTTCTATTACACACCTAGACACACAGAACAAACATTCTGTTCATCACAGAAAATTGACCTGGGTGGGAATCGAACCCACGACCTCCGGTGTAGTAGTCAGGTTCACCAACCACTAGACCAACCGGCATGTCAACAAGGCATTATAAGGCATTTGTTCACATGTTGGGTTACATTATCAAAGTTTTATACGGACACCTGATGTTTGTGAAAATATTTTATAACCTATGTTCATCAGGAATTGTAGGACTCTAAGGATCTAAGAAATTTTCAAATCTGTCCAGTAGTTTCGGAGCTTTTTCTCTTCAAACAAACAATAAATTCTTTCCGCTATAATATTAGTATACATAAATACATTCCAGCTCATCACAGAAAAGTCTGGTCTGGACAGGGATCGACCCACGACCTCCAGCCTAACAGTCAGGACTAACCACTAGACCAACAGGCCAGGGCTAAGGGTAGAACCTACCTAAAAAAATAAGGGTCTCTTTACGGTAACTCTTAATGCGATGAGCTACAGCGTTTATTTCGTTGTTGGTCTCTGGAGAACCAGAACTGTAAACTCTGTAATTTCCCGTGTGACGTCACAGCATAAGTGTCCCAGCCTTTATAGTAGGTCAGGGTAAATTGGAAGCAGGTACTATTCTTTGTATTATGATGTAGATAGGAAGTGAGTTAAGAGTGGGCTTTTACCAAGTAAGTGCGCTTCGCCATCAAAGTCGCCACTTGCCATCAGGTGGTTTCGCAGTCAAGCGCAAATTTATTTTATACAAAAAAAATCATGCTTTTTGACTGCCTATGTGAGATATTGGTTCCTAAGACGAAATAAATAGTTTTTATTTCATTTCATTACTCATCCTAGTAATATTTGAAATGAGAAAGTTTGTGACGATGGATGTTAGTTAATCTTTCACGTTAATTTACTCAACGAATCTGAAACAAATTTGCCGGAGAGATAGATTATAGTCTGGTAAAATATAGGATACTTTTTATCAACATACACGCGGACGAAGCATCGGGCTAAAACTAGTATTATAAACGCGATCACACTGTCTACTTATTACACTTTGACGTCTGCCGCTGAACCGATTTTGATGAAAATTTGGCACAGAGATAGACCGAAAGTAGAGAAAGAGAAGATTCACTGTTTATCGCGAAGGAAAGCTTAAGGGGTTGATGTAACTGAAAAAGTTACAAATATCTATCCATCCATCCAAGACTCAAGACCGGCTAGGTGGCGCAAATTACGAGAGACATACGTCCAACAGTGGACATCTAAAGGCTGATGGATGGATGGATAGATAAATCCATCCTCATAAATATTCACATTTATGTTATGGCTATTTTAATAAGAAAACTTTAAAGATATATCAACTTTATATCTTTAAAGATATATCAACTTTAATTCAAGTTGAACAATAGATGCTTTCAGAGTCCCAAAATAAACCCTGAAAAAACCCAGTATAATAATAAGAGGAAGTATCCAGGAAGATCAAAATAAACAGTACCCCGAGGGAACGGAAGCATTACCTGGAATTGTGGCCCGGGGTTAAGCGATATGAGGAAATCCTGGGGAAAATGAATTAAATTGTTAATAAATTTCTGTACTTCGGTTATAAAAGGTACCAAATTCTTCAGGCCAGCTTGAATTTTTCCGATCTTTTCGGATATCTTTATGAAGTTTTATATTTAGGGTGAATATTGCGAATATAATATTTCGAATATAATTTTGAGAGTATAATATTGGGTGTATAATATTGCGGTTCAATTTTGAGGTTACTGATATGTTTTTATGTTAAAACTGATGCATAAAATTTTCCCGTGAATATTACCGTAAAAAATATTGTTGATGATGTACATATGTGTTTATGCTGTGTCGATTAAAGGAGATTTTTGGCATGGCCGTTTGAATTTTGTTTATTCATCGTGATTGTTGCAACCTAATATTGTCCCGCTGGGTGCCAGTCTTTTCTCTTAATGTCCATTACATCTACATCTAGACCATATTTCCACATGCTGGTCAAGTGCTGGTGGATTTCACACACCTTCGGTTAAGTTACTTAAAGTAAAAATAGTTCAGCATTTAAATAATAAGTAATTTAGCATACTCACGTTTCTGCTGTAGGTATATAACATATTTAGTATTAATATAAACACAATTGTAATTTTAAATTTTAAACTTAATGTCTGTACTTTTAAATGTTAATCACGCCTATAATTGGCATGCACACATGTCATGTGTATCTTATAAATATAACTCATGAAAGTTTGTGTGTACCGCTGTTGGTGTGTAAATAAATAAATAAATAAAAGTTGCGTAATGAAATACAAATAAATAAACCATCATTTATTCAAAGTCATACAAATCACATTTCTAAAATGTCTGTCTTATTGTAATAATTCCGAGCATATTTTCCATTAGCTCATCCCCATTATATGTCATTGTTCCGGCCAATATTCTATTGATCAAATCAAATCTATTTTTTGTCATAAGTGTTGTTTCAATAGGAGGATTTTCACGTGTCTTTCTCTTTACACTTCGTCACTACAAACATACAAATATTTTTTAATACAATATTTTTTAGATCGGCACTAACTAAATAATAAATATTCAATTAATTTTATTTTAAATTGGACATACTTCATCGATGCATTAGTGTTTTAATATATTTCTTTATGTTGTATTTAATGCTATTAGGACTTTGTAAATAATTTACTGTAGAACTTTTTATTTCATTAAAATATTTTTCCATATCTGATGCCAGATAACGTGGCAATTTCTTTCTTAATTTATACTCTTTTCCCTTATAAAACTGAAATGTCATCCCCACTACTATACAACATTCACTATACACTATCCAATAAATTATCAACAATTTGGACAAATGGGATTACAAATATTGAAGAGCAGGTCCTGCCTGCGCTCAGAGCATTTCAGCCATGTCTTTTAATTTGTCAAATATTACATTGCTTGGCCCTCCTTCAATCTTTACGTCTTTAAGAACATATTGTAAGGACTTGGTGACGGCAGAGCAAATAAGTTTGTGTAAAGAACAGTATTAGCAATATGTCTATTCCTCATATTTCTTTTGCAGTTTTGATCTAAAATTAGCAAAATGGTGAGAATTCACATTTTTTGTTTGCTTTTAAATTTCTTTGCTGAACAACACTTAGTCAATTTTTACTTTGGTACTACGATTAATACTAATACAACAAACTCCGAGTAAGTTTATGAAATAGGTAAAGTAAATTAAATAGAGATATTTCGAAGTTCTATTGTTCTATTTAATAGGATTTATTAAATGCGTTCTCGCTGTAATACAGTGCTTGTTTATTTCTCACAAATGTAATTGTAAAAATAAAAGTCGGTGAACACGTACCACTTTCTTTGATTGATAGTTTCATTGTCGGCCATTTCATACGGCCCTTCTTTAGTTATTTTTGTAATTTTACCAGGAAACATTGTCCCCGTCATATGTGAAAACTACTTATTGCCCAACCGCTTTCACAATTGGTTCAAAATTGCAAATTTTATCTTAAGTCTCGTATCAGGCATAGGTTCAAGACTTTCTAAACCTCCAAGAGAACCAACATCGCAAGAATCATGAACTGACATGTTGGTACTTTCTGCGTAAGAGCATTCGCTACTGGATCTACGGCTACGTCGCTTCGACGTTGTCGGCTGAGTCAACTCTTCGTTTTCTTTATCGTCCAAAAGAGTGCTTAAGTTTTCAGCCTCACTTTTTCCCGGAGAGATGTGTAGTTTTCTGCGTCGCCCTCTAGTAGTGCCACTGGTCGACCATTCTATCCTCTAAGCTTCAAGACTGTTGCAGAGGTTGTCAACAGTTGTAGGCAACCTCTCTAACAACGGATTGCCATCAAGCGGATACACACCACATTCTCGAAAACCGGAAACGACGTTTTCCTCGCGCGTTGGTTCCAACGTATGTGTTAGTCGTTTTAACAGCACCGGAAAACTGCTTTTTTGAAGAATTTGCTCTCGACTACCTTGTACACTTGCTTTCTACTCGGTCAGAATCTTTCTCAATGCTACCTTCATTGGATGAAAAAAAAGCAACATCTAACGATGTTAGATGAGTGCTGTTAGGTGCCAAACAAACACACTTAATATTATTTTTGTCACAGGCATTTAGAACGTCTACAGAAATGTGAGATGATAAATTATCTCGTATTATTACTTTGGGACCCTGTCGTATGGATTCATGTCAAACCAACCTGATGGGCTGTTAATAAATTTGGTATCTTTTGGCCCTTGTTCGGTCCATGTATTCTATGGTTGCTTTGATTTATAAACAACGTAAAGCGGTGACAATTCTCTTTTAGCACTACCACTAAACAATAGAAGTTTTGCTTTTTTCAGAGGTATTACTTATAAGTTCAGGGAATTTTGCACCTCGCTTCGCTATTACTTTTTTTTAACAGAGTCGTTGGATATATTGGTCTCATCAAAATTCCATATATTTTCGGGCGGTATTTAAGCAGTATTTCGGCGGTCTTTAAAGACCTCTTCTGTGTGTTTTATGTAGTTTTCTATGTTTTCCTTGTCAATGGCTGCTCTTTTTCTTAGATCACACTCTTCACTGCGTTTTGTTTGTTTAATTCTATATGTTCTATGGTTGCCAAACATTGTCTTAGAGTTTCGAGCTGTAATTTTTATAATTAGTTGATCCTATACGTTTATTATCTTCGTGGCGCCAACTAATTGAAATGAAGTTCTTTATAAACACCCACTATCCTTTGCGATGGACTTTAGTATAAACGCCCAGAAAGACATTTTTGGGTTATAGGGAGAAAATTGTGGGTTTTTTTATTTTTGGCGCATGTAAACAAACGGAGCATTTTTATGAACAATCATAACCAAAAACAAATAGTAATTTAGTACGGACCGCGGGCTGTTATTATATTAGTGACCTTTAGTAAAATAAAACAAAAACATACTGACTAAATCATAATATCGTAATTGATAAAATCATAATTGAGATCAAATCTCTGCTCATTTTTGTTGCCATTGGATCGACGTGTACTTGACGGGCGTTAAACCATCGTACCAACGTTTCGCTAACCCTTTAAGCTTTGTTATGGGAAAAAATTCAAATAGAATGTGCACAGAGCATGCGTACATGCACTTTATTACATATTGTTACACATTAAATTCAGAAAAATGTCTCGCTTGAACGGCCCTAGTGCGGCCCTGCGTAAAGCCGGGACATTTCCTTGAGTGTGTCCGAAGCATCCTGCACCACGATGCCCCAATCTGTTGGTGCCACAATATTGTATAATTTGTTTTTAAGTTTTATAAAAAGTGTTAATAAATGTTAGTTGCGATTTTATTTGGTGTTTTATTTATCACCTATTCACCGAAATACGCCTCATTGATGAACTTTTATAGGAACCTTCCTGCCGGTGGTCTGCAGCATAGCCGACGCTGCTCCAGTGGCCATTGGAGGGACTAGTGGATGATCTAAACACAGGAAGTTAATGTGCTATGCCTTAAAGCTGACGTGAGGTGACCGACGGCTTTACGTGCCCCCCGGAGCACTGAACCTTTGGCCACTACCGATTACCATCTTGATGAAGGCTTGTACTGTTCGTCGATCACAACACAAGCTGAAAGGCTCAGTTCCTGTGTTTAAATAGCTTGTTCATCATTGTAAGCGACAGTACTATAAATTCCTTGCAGAAAAAACTTTCAGCATCGAAGAGAGCAATACAATGATCACTAATGTAACCCATTACTGTCCTGTCGCTGGGCTCCCACGACCTCTCCCGGTCCAGGCCACAGTCCACCGGCTGGCCAAGTGCGGATTGGTAGATTTCACCTTTGAAAACCCTATAAGGAACTCTCAGCAGTGCAGGGTTCCGCGCGATGTTTCCCACAACCGCAGCGAGTGATATGCACGTAGCGGCGTGTGCAGGGCTGGTCTGCGAGGGAGGAGGTGACGATGGTAAGAAATTAAAGTGTTCATTGAATATATATAATTTAATGTCAGTTATTGAAGCACATATTGAAATAATTGTATGAACGAGGAAGTAACACTAATATTTATAATGAAATGTATTACATGATAGGTAGTGTATTTGTTCTGTGCGTGTACAATCCGTTCTCAATTTGTAAACAAACTGTCCAAACATGGTAAAAGCCGACTGACCGTCTCCACGGCTGGTTCCCGCGCGCGCTAGCTGCAGTAGCTATGGCTGTATAGATAGCTTATTCCCCACTACAATCTATCTCTGTGCTTAATTTTATTCAGATCCGTTCAGTAGTTTTTGCGCACATAGGAACAAACATCAAACATGCATCCTTACAAACTTTATCATTATTATAAGTAGAATTGAATTTCTTGTATTGTGATATGAATCAGTGGCCACATGCCAAGATGTCGTGTGTTCAACATGTAACGTGGTGGCTTATAATAATTCGTGGTATTGCCATCTACTATCTTAATTAAATGTTGTTCTCTTTTTGATTAAAAAGAAATAATGTTCATAAATGTATTATGAATAATGTTTGTATTATTAACGAAGCCGATGACAGAGAGGTACTTTCTATGGAGACTAGGTTTATCACGGATTGTTTAAAATATACTTTGTTATTAGTTTCATATTTGATGTAGGGACTTTTTATTGTTAAACATTGACTTTCGTTGAGTGAGCTTTAGGATTCCTAAGACGAAATAAATGCATGTCATTTCATTTTGATTATTTAAAATTTGATTTAGTTATAATTTCATTGTTAATTGTATGCCCATGTGAGGCGGGAATGCAGAGGAGTTATATATGCATAAGATCTGTACCTGTATTCCACAATAAAGATATTTGATTTGATTCATTTCATTTTATAAATGCATTGAATTTAATTCCCTACGTGAATAAATGAATTTAGATTAGACTTAGATCTAACTGGCTGTGTAACTAGGTTCGTTTTATTCCCTTCCTCTTCCCCGCGCGCGCGGCTCTGTTACTTCCCTCCTGGCAGGCAACGCGTTAGAGACGCCCCAGTCTGGTGTCGTTCATGTTCGTGGGCGGCGGTGATCACTCACCATCAGGTGACCATCAGGTGACCTTGCTGGTGACTGCTCTTCCTGCTAATCACAAAAAAAGTCAACATGAGAAAAATTGACTCCACAAGTCATGATGGTTGGCTGCTGAACTACCGCTGCTTGAGGGGACCCAAAATAGTAACACCCCGGCCCGCCAGGTGGCGCTGCGCGTGCCATGCGCCAGTACATTACATTCTCAGTGTTCACACACTGTGCACTGCACTGCATTTAATATAATGACAATAGATATACACAATATGTAATAAATATATTGCTACACACACTGACACACAACTTACATCTACAGGGACACCGGTGCCGAGGCAACTCAGCCTTACTTGAGAGTGTATACAACCCTCCACTCGCAAGCTTTGGTGACCCCTGGCCTGAGAGTTTGGGTGACCCCAACTACAAAGTTTAAGTGACCGCAAAATTCAAGTGTTCATCAAAATGGTAGTGAAATGTCTGTTTTAAATAAACTTGACTACAGTTATTATTGTACACCATCTATGTGTGCATTATTTAAACCAAAATTTGCCAGCAGTCCGCTCAACGTGATTCCTCACACGTAAGTGTCCTCGAACGTCTTGTGTATTCTCAAATGTTTGGTAAGATTAGATTTCTCCGTGAACGCCTTGCTGCACACGTGACAGGAGTACAGTTTCTCCCCGGTGTGGATCCTCATGTGCTTGGTGAGGTGCGACTTTTGATTGAATATTTTATTACAGACGTCACACGGATACGGCTTTTGTCCGGAGTGTAACCTCCAGTGCGTCCTCAGTCCGTACTGGCGGGTGAACGTCTTGAAACAGATCTCGCAGGTGAACGGCTGTTCTCCGGTGTGCGTCATCATGTGCCTCGTGAGCCCTCTCTTCTCTATGAAGGTTTTGTGACAGGTCTCGCAAGAATGAGGCTTTTGACCAAAATGTATCTTGAGGTGCATTTTAAGACTCCCGCTTCTGTTGAACGTCTTGTTGCAGACGTAGCAGAGATATGGCTTTACCCCGGAGTGTGTGGTCAGGTGGCGGTTCAGAATGCCTTTTTGACTGAACGTTTTATAACAGAACTCGCACGAATATGGCTTCTCCCCGGAGTGCGTCCGGTAGTGTATGCTCAACTTGTCCCTCGTTATAAAAGTTTTATTACAAATATCACATGTATATGGTTTTTCCCCAGAATGTGTCTTCAAGTGTGTCTTGAGACTACTTTTCTCGGTGAATCTTTTCTGACAAATGTCGCATGTGTGCGGCTTTATACCAGAGTGTGTCTTCATGTGCGTTCTGAGGCTGCTCTTGACGTTGAAGGACTTGGAACAGACATCACAGGAATAAGGTTTCTCTCCCGTATGTATTTTGAAGTGGCAGGAGAGGCTGTAGCGGTGCACCGTGATGTAGCTGCACATGTTGCACCGGTAGCAGTGCGCGGCAGCGTGCGCCTTCAGGTGGCTGGCCAGCTGCAGCTCCTTGGTCGTCTGGTACGGACACAGCGTACAAGACAGTTTGCTGAGGCTGCCGTCCCCCGTCTCCTGCGCCGGCCGACTCTCACTCACTTGGCGTCCCGCGCCACTGTCGACTTCAGCTGAAGAGTTGCTGCTGTCCGAGGAATAATCTACACCTGTACAGAACAAACAGTTCGATAGAAGGATGCATGTAGTACACTCTTAAATGTCGCCTAGCTTTGGAAACTATAACCATTTATTTCATGTTGCAGGAAAGTTCAATACAACTTTACTTGTTCAAATACAAATCAAGATAATTTAATGTGATTCTGGCCTCCAAAAGATGTTCTGTTCTAAAACTACTAACTGCCCATTCTTCGTTTTGGAAAAATCAAATTAACCGAAAAAGTCCTTTTTTATTTTCTCGTATAATTGCCAATGTCTCTTTCAAGATTCCATTGTACATATTAGGCCAAGATGTTTCTAAATCTATCCAATATCTTATGAGTTTATCCATGCCAATAAAGAAAAATATCCTACTGGTGCAGTCTGGTGTTGCTCCAACATGAATATATACATGCGATTGTTCATCATCAGCATTGAAGCCCATACAGTCCCATTACTGGGTTCGGTTCTCCACTCACAATGTGAGGGGTATAGATCATAGTTCAAATGCTCGTTAGATTGGTGGATTTTACATTGAGAACTTCATAAACAAACCTCAGGAGTCCAGGTTTAGCGGTGTTCCGTTTGAGAGTTCAACTTTGAAAACACTAGGCTATCACTGCTTTTATCGTTTATTTATAACAAAAGTCCGCCCTCAGTTCCGTCCGCGTTGTTCGTTGATATAAAGTAGCGTATTTGTTACTCCGAACTACAATCTATCCCTGTGCTAAATTTCATTCAGATCGATTCAGTAGTTTTTGCGTGAAGGAGTAAGAAAGATCAACACATCCATCTATCCATTCTTCCTCACAAACATTCGCATGTACAACATTAGTAGAATAGGATTATTTTGCACTATACTTGGTGCAACTTCGATCCGGAATAAATGTCATATGTTTGTAGGGTTTTCACAAAGTTACATAAATCCGTTCAGTAGTTATTGCATGAATGAGTAACAATCCTTATAAACTATGCAATTTATATTATATATTAGTAGGATTTCGTTTTTAATTTTTTTTCTACCGTGGTCCGGCATACGACTAACGAGGGGAATGGAAAGAAAAATCTGTACATTGTATCTTCGAAGCCAAAATTCCCGCGGACATAGTCACGTGCATCAGCTACTAATACAGTTTAATTTGATTGTTAATCACACGTCTCTGCATTACTTACAGGGAAAAGTGACACATCACTAGACACATCCCTATTCCAAGACAATGTCCGTGACTTCGGTTATGTCACTGTAACGTCACGTTTGACGTCATTCAACGGGACGTTTATGTTTAATTAAAACCGTATTCATTGATGCGGATAATGCGGTTATTGTATTTACACGTATTAATTAAAATAATATGAATTATATACAATTATTAATCTGCGTGATGTAATTACAAAGTTCATTGACATAATTATTTAGACACAGAGTTAGGCTACGTGAACGTCACGGGAAAAAACTAGTGTGACATAAATTAAAAAAAAACATTGTTGACAGGAAATCGACACGCTTCAGAAATAGCAGATATGTCGCTATCCCTGATGCGGAGTCTGGAAGGAGCGAAGATTCCCCACCGGCCTGAGGAGATGCTGCGGATCCGTGCTGGGATCAACACTGGCCCTTGTGTGGCTGGGGTGGTAGGAACCACAATGCCGCGGTACTGTCTCTTCGGGGACACCATCAACACTGCCAGCCGGATGGAGAGCACTGGAGAAGGTGAGAGAGAGATGCCAAGGAATAGAGGTTCAATTGAACGTTATAGTACTTGAAATAAGGTTTATATTTCCTTGCATTCATTAGGATCGATATTGGTGTGGTATATTGTGTTTGATAGCAACTTAGTCATCATTTTAACTCCTAACGGTCCCACCACTTTTAATATACATTTTTTTTTAAACTTTTTAATATAAATTTTTCAATGTCTACAACATTGCATCACTTTAATTCATATCTGAAGAAATCTAGAAGTTATTCTATCTCCCTCGTATTTTGATGTATTTATGATATTAAATGAAATGCTTGATTATTATATTTATTATTAAATAATGTTATTATATTTTTACAGTAAATTGCAATGACCAAATTTTAAACTAACTACACAGTATGTGAATAAGTCAGCTGACACGTCAAACCGCAATGCGACTCAACGGCTGTTCAGCGGTATTGCCTCGAGCAAAAGGCATTTCGCCAAATGTGTTTTACGAAAACAAGTGCTACTGTTGTTACTAATTATTTTGATTACGATCCCAAACGTGGGAAGACTGACGTAAAATATTCCACAAAATTATTTTTAACTGACTTCAAAGTCTCAATTAATGTGTATTTCTTTTTATATGTTACCTCAGAACATTTTACTAAGTGGAACAATTTTGATAATTTTTTTTAACGAATCCTGGTCCGTGTGATTTGGTGTCGTCATTTTATTTTGAGCGACATCTGACGAGCGTTTTTGGAGTTATACTTTATTTGAATATATTTGTTTTTCTATTTTACCTTCTAACTTTTATATGATGAATGAAAAGGTCGAAGTCGGATTTTTTTACATGATGAAAAAGAAAATGTGTCTCTGAGTTAATCCTTTTTGATTTAGTCAGTATGTTATCGCCATCTCGGTTTTGTCAAGTAACTTGTGATGATCGTGTTTTGTGAATCCTCTTCATCATCATCTCAACCCACCACGGCCCACTGTTGAGCACGGGTCTCTTCTCTGAATGAAAATTAAAGGCCATAGTCCACCATGCTGGCCAAGTGTGGATTAGCAGACTTCACACACCTTTGAGCTTGCAAACTCCCCGGCATGCAGGTTTCTTCACGATGTTTTCCTTCGCCGTTATAGCGAGTGACATTTAAATGCTTAAAACGCACATACTCGTAACTCCGTAAAGCCAGAAGAGCACGCCTTGGGATGCGTACCTGGACCCCCGAGTAGGAGTCCGAAATCTTAACCACTAAGCTATCACCGTTTCCACTTGTGGATCCAACCAGATATTATTATCCTTAAAAGATCGAATAACAGTTGGGGAATTCAATTTAACACAACATCGATTTATTAGTACAATATAATTAATATGATTTATTTCGGAGTATGAACTCTTACTGAGAACAGATTTTCTGAGGAATTATTATTTTTTGATGTGTAGGGTAGTACAAGCAAGCCTTGGCGGGGTTTTGGTAGTTAAGGCTACGCTGTTCCCCGAGCTTTCTCCACTCAGGTATTTGGGAGACAACAGGGGTTGTTAGTGAGTAGACCGTCTTTCTCCAGAGTCCCACATAACCAACCCCTCTCCGGAAGGGGTTAGTTATGTGGTGCGTGTAATGCGTAAATGCGTGTAGTGTAATGCGTGTGCTCCGTAATGCGTGTGGTGTCGCCACCCTCGTCTCCCGGCCGCCAGCTTGAAAAAGGGTTTTCACGCTGTATTTCTTCAATTAGCACTTGTACAGAAAATTTTACTCTATATTTTATACACTCTATTTCTATTGCTTTATATTATATAAGTTTAAATTGTTAGTTTAAATTGTAATGTTAATTTGCAGCTATGAAAATCCACATTTCACAATCAACGAAACAAGCCCTAGACGCGTTTGGGACCTACGTGGTTGAGTCCAGGGGATTCATCGATGTAGCGGTGAGTTCCAGGTCCTATACCACCGAGGGTCAGTCTCTTGTAACTTCAACCCTTCACCAATAAATATAAATGATTGATTTTTACCTGTAACCATGGCAATATCACCATTATCCGGGATAAAAGTGTCCTGAGAGTAACCGAATTATAATCTACTATAATGCCCATTTTCGTCTACATCAATTCACTGGTTTCAGAGTTGAGTTAATAATTTTAACCTCTCATGGGAATAAAATGTTTTCCAGGTTATCCTGTAACCTTCCTTGTTATATGGACTATCCAACACAAAAATAATTTATCAATTCGGACCAGTAGTTTCTGAGATTAGCGTCTTCAAACTCTACGGATTTATGAATGATTATAGAAAAAAGAACGGACCATACATGAGTGTTTTATTCCAGGGCAAGGGGACTATGGAGACCTTCTGGCTGGTGGGGAAGGTCGGTGACCTGCAGTCGGAAAGTCCTCGCTGCCTACGACTGCATGACTACGACCAAAACGTCATCGAACTACTTATAAGGCCCTAGTACTAGGCCTAGGCCAAGGCCTCTCTAAGGACATTAAACGTTATGGACATCTATTTTGTTTTATTGTGTTTGGGATTCCAGACATGCTCGATTTACTAAATATTAGATGTTTTTTATGTCACTTTCAAATTATTAAAAATTTATAACTGTATAAATATACACATACCGATGTATATATGAAAAAAATATTATACTTGCTTTTAATTTAATTCAGGGAATTTTTTAAAATAAGACAAGAGTTCTTACTTAATAATTTTATTATAATGATAAAAAAGACCCTTAAACTATCAAATAATAAAAATAGAACTAAATTTACATATTAAAATAATACAAACGATTGAAAATAAATAAAATTAACAATCAACAACTACCAGTCTTTTGTCGTTAAATGCAACAATAAATTAGATTACAACTAAAGTAATTTATTATTAAAATAATAATAAAAAACACTTTAATAATGTAAGTTAAATTAAATTACAAAAGAACACATTTATTGGTATTTAATTTAACTTACATTATTAAAGTGTTTTTTATTATTATTTTAATAATAAATTACTTTAGTTGT
>DWJZ01006000.1:0-13449 GCA_018249125.1 Asbolis capucinus
AATACATACTTATATAGATATTTACACCCAGACACACAGAACAAACATTCCTGCTCATCACAGAAAAGTTTGACCTGAGTGGGAATCGATCCCACGACCTTCGGCGTAACAGTCAGGTTCACTAACCGCTAGACCAACCGGCCTGACAACTTACAAGAAATAAATAATTTGACGTTGACTTTTGACTTCCATTTTGACTTTGTCTTTTGGTCGTCCAGAAGGATTTTGTAATAAACTTGTAAATGTGTATGACAATGAAAATTTAATATAAATAAACGATGATAATGCAATCGAATTATGAATGGCAATTAATTTCTCAAGCACTGAAGAGACCAAAATTCTTTGTTGTCAAGGCCTACAGATATTGGGATATCACACAGCAAACAAGCAACAAGTTTAATAGTACTATTTTGTATAGCTTGAACTATTAAACATGAGTTTCTCCTTAAACTGACCGAGAGCATTCCCCGCCACGCTGTTCCAATGTAGAATTTTAGTGGTTCGTGGCCAACCGAGTCTCGTTTTTACTGCCAATCCACGTCTGACTTAACTGCCCTTCAACCATAACAACCGAGACCGACGTCTACGTGTTCACCCGAAGCAGGAAAGTGTATACAACATTTTTGCCACTGGCAGCCTTCCATAAATTAACACCCTGAGTAAACCTCCTGACCATGCCCAGAAGCACAGCTTAACTTTCCCGATAACTTATAATCAAGACAATGCGCCAAGCTATAACTTCTTATACTACTTTGTATTGTTTACGACTGAATCACACAGGGTATTACTCCAAATGCTATGTTATACCTAATATTCAATTTATTCCCATTATTATTTTGATCTTTCGTTTCACCATTATTTATTTTCGCCATTCATTATCCTTAGAACAAATACCCAATACAGCTGGTTCCATTAAAATAATGCGTTTTCATATACCGATGACTTCACATAATCAACTGGAGAGGTCGTGGACGTGAGATCGATAGACAAGTTCCTGCGTAACCCCAATTTCCAATATCCGCCCTTTCACAATAAAGCCTTTTACTTGCCTAATTACTAAAGGTACCCTTACTGGCTTTCCTTGTTTCAACCAACCAGGGTTCCATTGAATACTTCTAGATGTTATTTTTGGAATACAATTCTGTTTTTGATTTAAAGTGCCTGCATCGGAATTAGGTACAAAATCATTAAGGAATTACAACTCCATAGTATTTTATATCGTTAATTGCATATTGCACCTACATACTCGTAATTACAAATATAAAACAGGTATTTGTTTGTACACGATTATTCGAGAAAAATATTCTTACTTCAGGGGTATTAAGAGGAATTCACGACATGGTAAAATTTAGACTTATAAAGACAAGAATGCGAAAAATTTAAATGACCTATATGATATTAATAAATGAAAGTACTTAAAACAAGAAAAATTTAAAGTATCTACGTATAGAAATTATATATTAAGGAACTAAGTGAACTACTTAGTAATGTGGCTTTTAGATACTGTGTGAATCTTAAGATTTGAAAACGAGAACGTAGGGTTTACCAATTTACTAGAGGCAATGATGCGTATATATTTTTTCTGTAAGATGTTTTTGCAGCGCACTAGAATTGACTCCCGTTTTTTCTTCATCTATACCAGGGGTTCCCAAAGTGCATCGTGGCGCCCCCGTGCGACGTAAAAAGTAAAGTGGGGTTCCGTACGTCGATTCTCTTATCCGTTACTACAAATAAATCGTTGTTATTTTATCTTTTTTTTTCTTAAGCCTTTCGTGTTGTTTTCTGTTTCAATTCTTTTATACTAAAAAAGTAAATTCCGTATTTTGGATATTTTAATTTTAGTTCCGATCTCCCTGACGTAACTACTATTATTAGGTACCTATTTCTTTCGAAATTTCGATTTGAGAAAGACCTCAAATAGGGCAGGGCCCCGTGACAAAATAGCTTGTAACCGCGCCGCGGTTTATAAAATATTGGGAACCGCTGATCTACATATATCATTTTATTTTATCATTTCCATAACTTTTACTCTTATAACGTAATACTCAATAACAATTGTATAGATTTCCGCGCATAATCCTCAAGTCACATTTAAATTATTATTTGGTTAAAACTATTGTTTCTAACCTCCTTGGGTGATTCATTTTAAAAGGATAAATCACTTGGCACGTCGCCATATTCATTCCTTTATGATAGTGAGTTTAAAATAATTGCATGTAACATTGAACTCGGGATATTTTAATGCAATCTTCTGAGACGACTGTCTGGGTATCACTGACCCTCTCAGAGCTTCTCGATGTGGATTACTATAGGATACTATTTAACAATCCCACAAATACTTTTCCTGTTCTAAAACCTAACTAGTGCTAGAGACTGAAGGGAAATACCGCATTATTCTATTAACGTGGCAGGATTTTACGTCATAATTACGTCATTACAAATGTAACGTTCAATCTAAACTATTCAACCTTGTTATGAAAAAGAAATATTTTTGACGTTTAAATTTTTGACAACGTGCCTTAAAGCAAACGGGTATATGGCAAATTCCCTTAAAACTAATAGTAACAATGATTACAGCTGATCCGTCTGCTCGTTTACTTGCTTATCACATAAAAAACTTAATTATAACCTCAAGTACAACCGTATAACAATTGCTTTATTCTATTTGTTAACAAGATATTATTTGAATGTAATTGGTTGTAACTTCATTTACTTTAAGGTTATAAATATATATATATTTAGGGTTATATATATATACATATATATATATATTAAATTGAATTATTTTCTTTGGGTTCGCAACGTCTCAGACCGGGCACCACGTCAGGCCGGTGATCCGTGGCATATTGTCTTAGTCTGCTAGATCAGAACAGTCGATGACTGTCGTATTCCAGTAAGAACTAAGTAGAACCTCATAGATATCCTCTAGAATTTGAACCCAACCTCATTTCCATATTCCATCTGCGGGCGCGATGAAAACATTCATTTCCCTCGCTTTCATAATTCATTCATTGTAAGGATTTATTATGAAACCAACACTAATTTCAAGCATTCTCGAATTGTATTTGCTTTGTAATTGTAGTGTATAAACTTCCACTTAGCATGTAAACGAATGGGGCGCTCTGTGCAAACATCCGTTACAATCGTACTGAGAAATTTATTAATAAATTCTGAATTTAAATATTCGATGTTTTAGTAGCTACAGGGTGTAGTCGTTAAGTTGATGTTAATTAATTTTACTTTACTGTAAGTTAATTTTACTTTATAAAATTGTTTAATAAGACTGTTTTAATTACTTTTTACCAAATGTGTTTGCTAGAGGCGGATTCTTTCTAAGTTCTAAAAATCGCTTTTACAACCCCTAGTAACAGTTTCTCCCAAACATCTACTATGTACCAGATAGACGGCGATCAGTTTACTAAGAACAAAAACAAAAATTTGTCCTTGTATACATATTAATAGTAAAAAATACACTAAATAACCCTTTTTAGTATAGAAATATTTTACGAATATAATATTATTTTTAAATGCAAAAATTATTTTTAAAAACCATAAAAACTATAATAGACCAACATTTTAATGTTTTTATAAACTGTAGATATTAACCGAAATTGTGATATATAGGAATATAAATAAATAATGTCACATCACTAGACTTAAAATTGAGCCATAAATTTTAATAGCAAAATGATAATTTATTACTATTTACACAATTCAACAAGAAAAACGTCAATAAGTAAATCGACTCAAGATAGCAGGTTCTCCTTAAAAGGCATTAAAATTCGAACCTCGAAATTTCTGTAAAACACCTTTTGAATTGAATTAATTGCCCTCTCAATTAAATCACATTTGTAATATTATATTTTCTTATCACACGTGCGGATTTTGCGGTCAAACCATAAAACTCGCTGACCCATATTTTGATCGTCTGATGTTTTTAAAACATAAACAAGAACATAAAAACAAACCGGGTTCTGTATTCATATACGCCGCCTTATCGTCTGTTATAAAAATAAACGTTAGTCACATAAATGTAGGAAATTGTGTAAATATTTAATCACTGTGTCATATCTATTGTACGCTAATTAAAAAAAAGTTTGTGCGTCGAAAGACATGCTGGGTCGCTCCCAATTGTTATCTCAGTGCAATTTAATTTGTCTTATGATTTTAATTTAATTGTGAACCATGCACATTTTACTGTTTGCAAAAGTCAGGATATATTTTGTATTTTAAGTGTCCAACAAATAACCTTTCAAAACATGTTAATAAAGGTTAAAAAACTATGTTTTTGCCTCCTTTAATTTTTAACATAATGTCGTCAATTTCAGAAACTTTGATACATCATTTTCTTTACTTCGTTTTGTAAAAAAATCAAGTCTCTACCTTAAACGATTAAGAGGTTGAACCTCGTCACCATCACGACGTACCATTACCAACAGGCGCCGATTTCATCTAGTTATCCATCCATCCATCTATCAGCCTTTTAACGTTCACTGTTGGACGTAGGTCCTCCCAATTTACGCCACTCGGACCAGTCCTGGGTCTTCTGAATCTAGCGGATACCCGCTGCGTTCTTTATTTCATATGTTAGGGATCCCTAAAAAGTTGCACAACTCTTAAACCAATCCGTGGTAACGCGGGAGTTGAAACATAAACCAAGAACATAATCTTGATGAAACATTTTTACTTTAAATCTGTAATCAATCATTTTTAAGTAACTTCGTCCAATTGCATGTGTGTAATATGTAGGGTTGCCTACTGTTTTGGAATTGTTATACTCAAATATACTGCTGCGTTAATTTAAATGACTCCTCAAATAACTCGTTAAAAAAATAGAAAATGTAATTTAAAAATATTTTCCATGATTTATGCAGATTTCCGATTTTCACCTCATTTTTTACGTTCACGATACGTACTTACAGAAGGCAGTATGTACTATTATACCAGTCCTACTGGGCTCGGGTCTCCCCTCACAACAAGGGAGTCTCACTAGCTTATAATACAAAAAAAAACTGATTTTAGTGTTACTATGACGAATTTGATATTAATTTCATTTTATAAAGGCATTATAACACGTAGAAATAGAAATTGTAACAAGACTGAAAGACGACCGGAATCTCTCGAATTGTCGGTTATTATATCTTATGTACTAATAAATACTAATTTGCTACGAAATACTACGAATAATAATTTTGATTTACGAATATACATGTTAAGGTGTTGACATCGCACAGCACGTCAGAAGAAACCCGAATCCCGCAGTCGGAGCTTTCTAGATCGTTAGCATTTCCACTAGTAGTCGCCTGGCGGGAGATCTTCCTTTTGCTCATTTACAAATAAAAGAAAATAGCAAAAATAATAAACTACATACGTTAGAGCATTTTCTGGCAACCCTATTTCATTTTTGCATACTTATTGTAAAATTAGTATATTTTTTCAACAAGATGACATTTAAGGTACGCTTTCGCCATCACTGGAAGCCATACGCCTTTTGTTTATCAGCTTGATAATGGGAGTTAATAATACCTCTTTAGTTATGATTGATTGTATGTTTTGGGGTAATTACTTGTACTGGGTAATTTCGATATTCTGTGTGTCACACTGACATTTCGAGTCACCTTTGACCGGGCGCGTCAAATTGTTTCGCAAGTTACGACTACCCCAATTCTTAATCTTTTTACATATAATCAATTTGTAATTGTTCGATGTTGAAAGGATAGCCTAGTGGTTAAGAATTTGGCCCCCTTCCTACTCGGGAGATTCAAGTTCGAATCCCAGGGCGGGCACTTCTGACTTTCCGGAGTTATGTGCGTTTTAAGCATTTAAATATCACTCGCTGTGACGGTGAAAGAAAACATCGTGTGGAAACCTGCATGCCGGGGTGTTTGCAAAACTCAAAGGTATCTGAAGTCTGCCATTCCGTAGTTAGCCAGCGTGGTGGACTGTGGCCTTAACCTTCTCATTCTGAGAAGAGACCCGTGATCAATAGTGGGCCGTCATGAGTTGAGGTAATGAATTGTTCGCTGTTATATATGGAAGACTAGTGTGGACCAGCGGCTTCGCCCGCATGGTATGTTGATGAAACTCGAACATTCTACTAATATTGTAAATACGAAAGTTCGTGAGATGGTTGATTGTTAATCCTTTCCGCAAAAACTACTGAACGGATCTGAATGAAATTTGTCAAAGAGATAAATTATAGTGTGGAATAACACATACACTACTTTTTATCAATGTATCACGCGGAAGATGCTGCAGGCGGACCCTAGTTAACCAAACAGAACGCTAGAAGCCGATGAAATCTGGTCATTCAACTGTGTAACCAAAAGTATTTATCATGTTATCTGATACTTACACGTATGTGGCTTCTAGCCACAAGGCGGTAGCTGTTCAACCGACACATGCTAATCATATTTGAAATTACATACATACACATGCACACATACATACTTTAATAATTCAGTTAGCATAACAGTAAGTCTTTGAACAATAAATGCTGTTATGAAAATAGCTATTGAAAATGTGGTATGATTGTTCTAAAGAAATTACAGAAATAAATGATGTTAGTAATGTCGTAATCAAAATTTCTACCAATCCACATTGGAGCAATGTGGCGGACTATGTTCTCGGACTATCCCTCTTTATGATGAGCCTAGTGTGCAGTAGTGGACTTTTTATGGTTTGAAGGTACCTACTTCGTGACCCTGGCTCAGACACAACTTAACCCACTAGCGTTCCCCGCGACTTCGCCCGCGTGGTTGTTGATAAAGTACCCGGTTGTTGATAAAGTATCAGACTATATTGTATGTATGTGATGTTATTTAAAATGTAAAATGTACACATAGGGGTGGTGTATTAGGCCAAGCAAATATGCAAAATTTTACAATATGTATGTACGTTTATCCACGTGTCACGTACTCGTATGTATGTCAGATTTTGACCTTTTTGGGTACGTGTCCAGTGTAGATTTAACAACATGTAGATATAAATTCTTATATTTTTACTAGCTATACCCGAGTGGGCTTACCCACATAGATTGTTTTTTTTATGGCCAATAGACCAAAAGCTCCCATACAAACTGTCGTCCCGTGTGTAAGGGAACCCCGGTATAATTAAAGAGAAAAAATATCCAATTTTTTTTAGATTTTTCGAGTTTTAAGTCGTTCCAAAAATTATCACTAGGTACATATATTAAGAGGTATTTTAACACAAACTTAAATTCCCGATAAAATTAGAGAAACGCAGAATTTCTATTAAAATTGACTGATTATAACATTCATAAATACAGATTATAACAGGTATTATTATAAAGATATGTAAATTTCAAATTCAACATAAACATACACGTATAACCCAGGAAGCTTGTATCGAAAATTTCAAAATATTGTCATTATTTTGCCCATTTTGTTCTTTTCATTACAAAGTCTCAATATTAGAGTGCACTCATTTAAATTTTGAAAATAAATTCAAAGTACAGAAAAAATGCACTTTGAGTTTTATTAAAGTATAGATAGATCTTCTCTTACTTTTCCTTCATTCTTGAGTATCAAAGCATAGGTTCAAATATTAAGTAATTTACTACACTTGTTAAACTGGCTATTACAAAGAAGTCGATCTTATGTTATAGTATGTTAACTTGTACTAGACCTATTATAGAAATTATATGTTATAATAATATCTATACATAATATTGGACTTCTTTAATTATTTTTTAAGTTTTATTCCACATTAAAACAACTATTATTCACTGTCAAAATAATTAAAATTTTAATCTGTTATAAAAACAGTAAAAGTATAAAAAAAGTCTACTTACTGCGGCATTGACCAATATTCAAACTGACCGTGACTTGAAATCTATTTCGCAATTACTCTCATTAACTTGATAAACCGCCTCAGCATGTATAAAGGGGATTCTTTATTGGTCATCTGACCACTTCATTTGTTAGTATGAACTGTAATTTAAAAATGTCACGCTTAAGCTGCGCGCGTGACAGTTTTTAAATTTCGAATTGATTGGACAATCGATAAGAAAATAATTAATTTTATTTTCGTAAAATTATTAACTTTCAACTTGTTAAAGATTATACTCAGTCTCGAATAAGATACAGAATGTTTTAAAAAGTATAAAGTTTTATGCAATTTTAATTATAGATGTGACTGTTATTATTGATATTAACTATTAATATGAATAGTGCTGCCCAATTTCTTACAAAAATAGCAAATAGGCTCAACATCAAATTGAGATTTTTTAATGCATTGACGATAAAATCTGAACTTACAAGGAAGCCCTTTTTAGGGTAAAAACGAGTATTTTATAACAAGTACGAACATTATTATGCATTCCGATACCATATCGAGACGTAGACAGATTTATAGCAATATGTCGCCGTTCTGATAGTCGCAATCGTAAATAGCAGCGATGTAGATGTTTGAATAGTGACTTTCTCATGTTAGATTTACATGTCCGGCTACAATAAGGCGAAATCAATGTTGTTTACGAGAAACAGAAGACAGGACAAAGAGATTAGTGTCAGATGTTGGAACGTAAAGTGTAAACCAAAGTTTTGTATGAAAGTGAAAAGTGCCTGGTGCAAATTCCAGATCTAATTTGCACCGAGTATACATAGGTAGTAAGTCTATATTAATACTGCTCTAAGAGACGATGGTAAAGCCCCAGTTAAGTAACATAATCTTACATTAAGAATTATGTATCTCAAGAGCGTGTTATTTCATTCGGGTGGCCCGACGAGTCTCGCAATCAACGGTACCGCCTTCCGAGTTGCTGGTAACTGCAATCCCTTGTGTGGATTAATTCAAAGAAGCAAGCTCACATCATTTATTTAATTAATTTTAATTTCTTCTAATTTAGATAATTTTAGTTTATTTATGTAGTTTTAATACACTTGTGAACGTCGGTTATTTTATCTACGGCTATGAGGAAAAGAAATGGTGAACGAATTAGTTTAACATTTCTTTTCCTCATTTAGAGTCTTTCTTTAAAATATGTGCCGAGGAGGTCCTCTGCTTACATTTTAAGTTAATTAAATGTAGATAGATAACTAATGACCGCGACTTTTCCCGCGTGGTATGTTGATAAAAAGCCCATGAGTTATTTAAGGTCTACCTATCTCTGTGCCAAACTACATTCAGTCCTGTTTAGGTTTTTGAGTCGAAGAGGAACAAATATAATTTCATCCCCTATTTCAACCCCTTCAAGTCTGTTTTCGTAAACAGTAGTCTATGTCTTTTCTCAAGTTCTATTTTACATACATCTGTACCCAGTTTCATCAAAATTGGTGTGAAAAAGTAACAAACAAATAGACAGATTTACTTTCACATGTATAATATTAGTAAGGGTATTATCCTTCAGAGGCAACAACGCATTTGAAAAAAGTGGAGAATTCATTTGTTAATAAGAATTTTTCTTCAACCAAAAATTAAACAAGTCATTGTTGATTGCATTGCATTATTGCTTGTATTGTATTCTTGATTGCATTGTATTGTTAATTGTATTGTCGATGCCGCGTCATCTAACCACTTGTACCACTCCAAACAACAGCCCACGCATTACATTCACATAGATCATAATTCCCTTTTACTCTGTCTTACAATATTAGTGAACTATCTAAAAATTGGATTCCAGCCAATCCCGTAGATTTGTCTGCGAAGTTTAAGATGTCTGGAACACTTCTTGTGAACAGTACTCGCAGGTCATTGAACTTTGTCATATGTTTTGCGGAACTTGAATTAAGGAGGTATTGACCGCTTTTTAAGAACTGCACAGTCTGAATTTATTGTAATTAAAATTTTGACTCAATTTTCATTTTATTGTAACCTTGGTACAATTGCATAATGTATAATTGTACTATTGTATTGTAAATATTTTAATCTTGTTTTGACTGTAGGATACTATTAAAGTTGACAATTAATAATATATAAAACCTTTATTTATATATATTATTTTTATTTAAATCATTACAAACATTTCACAATGGTATTCAATATTATACATTTCCAGACAATACTTGAAAAAACAAATAAATACAATCAATAATTTATCCCTATGGATAATTATTATCTTGTACAAGTACTTATCTTGTACTATTATAAGATAAGGCTTAGTATTTGATCTGATGAGTGTGTGTGATTTGTCCTAGGATATATTAAATTAATTAATTAATTAATAGCGTTAGAATCCTTAATCAGTAGCTAAATATATAAAACAGACCTAAAAATACAGCTTATTTTTTACATTCTATAACTTAACAGTTAGTCAAAAGTAAAAAATCATTAATTACATGTAGGTATTTTCAATACACTTATGGACGCAATATTTTTGGAATCCACCTTTTCGGAAAGGTGCTATAATAAAGAGAAGAAACGACGAACGAAACTCCTCGGCACATCTTGGAAACAACGCCAAATTACTACTAATTACAAAACATTTAGAATCTAGCTTGAATGGAATCGGTTGACAATTATATCCAGTTAACTGCGATGCTACCTGGTGTTAAGGCGATGTAGTCTCAGATGGTAAAACCTATTATTAATAATTATATTAAATAACCTAAGATAGTTAATACCGAATAATGCATAATTTCTATGTCTAAAAATTGTAATTAGTGTCTTAATAATGGCTTGTAGTTGGTAGGAAAGTTTATAGGATCTCAAGGTTAATATCGCATATGTACGACGATACATTACTATTTGTGAATACCTTTGTCAAATACCCAGATCTATTTAATCCCCAACATCTTAGACATTATCGCAACTTATCATCACGATCCGTATCAACCATTAACTTATATTAGGTAAAAACAAAAAGAATTTTTAAATTCGAACCACAATTTCCTAAGATAAGCGCGTTCAAACAAACAATCAACGAAACAAACTCTTCGGCTTTATAATATAAGTAGGGTAGTAGAATATTAGTAGGATAGTAAAATTAACGGTTTTATGTGCAGTCCGAAGCACAAAGTCTTTATATTTTCTTGCATCAAGAAGTCACTCATATGCCTAGCGATAGCGGCCGTTCTTGCGTAACTCGATTGATCATTAACTACCGACGCTACCTACGAGGCTATGAACGATAATACTTATTGTATTGGAAATAATATATTTTGTAATAATTAATCATGAACTTTATGAGTCAAGCGGTATGGAGTTACGAGAGACAGATGCGGGTATGTTCTTATTTCGCGTTAACAATACTTTTTCTTTGTTAGCAGCAAAGGGGTTATGAAAAAATAAATGTATTTTATTCGATATAGTATTCAATACGTTGCGATAATAAAACTACGCGACATAACAAGATATAGTAACAAACAAATAATTTAAAATTTGTTCCGCCAAGGTTATTTAAAATTTGTCGATCTTTTCCGCACGTTTGGTACTTTCAAAGTATATGAGTGAGTTGGAAAAGTATATAGAAGTTAATTATCATAAGACCAACTGGCCAGTCCAAAAATTGTTACAAACATGTAAGACAGTGATAGCGTAGTTTGATCGTTGGTCTCTCAAACAAGATGTCCTGGGTTCAAACCCTGTGGCGCGCACTCCTAATTTTGAAAGTTATGTGCGTATCAGAAGCTGATTGAAACTTGCTACGGTGAAGGAAAACATCGTAAGGAAACCTGCACTCCTGAGGGTTCCCCATATAGTACTCGAACGTGTGTAAAGTCTATTAATCCGCACTTGGCCAGCGTAGTGGCCTCACATTGTGAGTCCACATAATCACGAGTCCAGTAATGAACAATTAACCATCCGTTTCTAGAAGTTTCTTGACATTTCTGAATCCAGTCGATGTCTTCTTTAGATCCTTAATCTAGTCCAAAAACAGATGATGAAGTACCTGTTAGGCGAGCCTTAGGCCTCCTCAATGACAAGGAGTTGAAGCCACATAACAGCCACTGTAAATCAGCTCGTACATAAAGTGACGTCACAAAATTCCAAAGCATCATAACACATAATTATTTCTATAATACTATAAATATTGACCATAATTTTTACGGAATGCCAAGTTTTTTCTTACATTAATTAAAATCATGCTGCAGGCAACGTTATTATGAGAGTCATACTCGACTCATACCGGTTTCATTTTTTCATCTGCTTTTATTTACCATGAACTGGTTACACCTACCTAGTGTCGCAACGGGGAGACTTCTATCTTAAATATTCCTACGTACCACCCACGCGAAAACAACCTCATTATGACACGTAGCCGTTTCGTGTTGCTGTCTTTGTCTGTTTGGTATGTGGAAGTTGAGAGGGAAATAGCGAATCGATAAAATCTCGAACGATTAAACGTAATAGACCAGTCGGGGAGAGTAATCATCGCCATCTCCATTGTTATTGCAGCCCACATACTTCGCTTGCACTTACAACAGTATTCATCAACGATACTTAGACTCTATGTCCTTAGCACAACCCTTAGCCTCTGGCAAATCAATTTATAATACTTAAAATTTCAAATCCAACACAGTGCAATGCAACGAGCGAGTTATTTTACGCAAGACGATATGTGAAAAAGAAAAATTTTCTTTTGCCCTCTGGCAAAGTAGATGGAAGTATGCTACATTAAAATCGATCAATTATAAGGTGATACCCACTTCATCCAAAACCATTCATAACAAAATTGAGTCATGTCTATGAGTTGGATGGCTTCACGTGACGTTAAGTGAGCTGTCAGTCCGCATGATGATGTCATTAATTTGGCTTTGACCGCACAGCAAAGGAACACTTGCTGAGAGTTGAGTGACGTCCTAAGCAAGTGTAGTTGATGATTAACTTGTCACGCCAATGGTTTATTGCCCCGACTGTCTCCGGCTTTCCTTCTTGAAGTGCCTTATTGGTCTTTCCTTGCCAGGTTTTGTAACCTGTTACAAATATTGATGTTAAAACTGTTTGTTATATGTTGGTTACAATTTTTTCGACTGCGTGATTGGTCTAGTGGTTAGTGAACCAGACTGCTACGGCGAAGGTCAGGGATCGATGCCAACCAAGGGCTGACTTCTCAGCTCCAAAAAACAAATGTAGCAGAAACCTTTTTATTTGGAATATAAAACATTAGTTTCGATCCGCGGCTCCGCCCGTATCTGCTATATCTGTGCCAAATGTTCAGTAGTATTAGCATGAAAGAATAACAAACATTAATCCTCACAATCTTTCACATATGTAGATTTTTTAAATATAAATAAATATCTTTGGACAACTCACACACGGTCACCTGGCCCCAAACGAAAAGTTAGCTTGTACTATGGTAATCAGACAACTGATAAACATCCATATGTATTTTTAAATGTGTACTTATATATATATATATTTGTACACCCAGACACACAGAACAAACATTCCTGCTCATCACAGAAAAGTTTGAGCTGAGTGGTAATCGAACCCACGACCTCCGGTGTAGTAGTCAGGTTCACTAACCAATAGAACAACCGGCCTGTC